>MU755851.1:35279-64632 GCA_026770625.1 Nicotiana glauca | reverse complement strand
GGATACCAGCAGGGCCAGTCTTCACTCAGTGCCCTTCCAGCTCAGAGTTCTACTCCTGCCTCTTCAGCCCAGGGTTCATCTGCAGCGAGGGGTTCTCATCAGTTCTCTTCTCCAGCACAGGGCAGATGCTATGAGTGTGGTGAGTTTGGCCACCTGAGGAGACAGTGTCCTCGGTTTTAGCGTAGTCGGTCTCGGCAGAGGGATCAGCCCTCCTATTCTACTCCATCTACTTCAGCACCATCCCAGTCAGGTAGGGGTGGGGGTCAGTCAGCTAGGGGTCGCCCTAGGGGCGAAGATCGATATCTGAACCATCAATCCTAAGAGACGCACTTCCTAGTCCAAACCTTTCAAACTCATTCGTAGGAGATGCACTTCCTAGTTCAAGCAATTTCAATAAGAGACGCACTTCCTAATATGAATCATTAATCCTAGGAAATGCACTTCCTAGTCCAAACCTTTCAACCAATCCTAGAAGATGCACTTCAAAGCTTGAGTTATTCCAATAGGAGACGCACTTCCTAATCTGAATGTCCATGATCTCCTCTTGGGTTTGTTGGATTGGCCTACCTTGATCATCAATTGGCTGCCATTGAATGAACTCCTCCAAGATTCGTTTGAAATTATCTTGTAAAAAAATACAATTAGTATAAAAGTAAATTTTATTAAAGAAAATTTATACAGGTAAGTATCTTTATTTCTCAAACTTTAAAATGAAATACACGGAAAGATAAAAAGTGTAGTAGCCTAGTTGGATTTAATCACTTTAAAGTATCTTTATTTATCAAACTGGTATAGAAGAAGAAAGTTAACAATAGAATGTAATGAAATGAAATTAAGATAATTCCAAAACTTTCTCGACGCATAGACAGAAAGTATATACCAAAAAGCATGAGCAGACAAAACAAAAGAACTAAGAGAATGTACTGTACCCCAAAGATACAGAGGGTATCCACAAACTGTACATTAGACAGAAAAGAAGCCACCATACTTTGATCACTTCCAATTATTGGATAAAACATCTCAGAAACACTCCCTATTGCTCATAATATTAAACTATTGCTCACTCTTGTACTGCTTAATGTATACTCGAACCTCAACCTATTCAGACAAACTTCAAGTTTTGGCGCTTCTCTGTATACCCACCCTATCAATTCTCTCAAGCTTTTCGATACAACGAAGCTTTGTTCACTACCTAAATCAACTTCCAAAGTCACTAAAGAGCTGTTCAATTGACAAAGTGAGTAATTGAACATATATTCACAGTGTTTAAGGGACCTGTCGCAGTATTTAGATGCACATTTCCCTACAATCATTCCCAAACACAAACACACACTAAACAAAACCAAAAATCGCCCTTCATATTACTAGTAAAACGTTTCCTCGACCTGAGGAAAGCACATCAATGAAAGCTTCATTCACAAATCAAACAACACCAAAACACACACACACACAGAGAACAAAAACAATGTCAGCAGCACAATCAGAAAAACAAACTCTTTTCATTGCCTCACTAATCTCTTAATTGGAACTTTCTTTGCTTTGGCATTTGTGACTTCCTTAAAACAAGACAATCCACAAATTTGCACGCTTCTAGAGCTGCATTATCTTTATAATATAACATACAATCTTTTTCACAACAATCAATTTTGTTGAGGAAAGTCCTAACTTGGAAATTAACTTCTTAGCCTTATAGTAATCTCCAGGTAAGTTAATGTTCGGACTAACTTCACCCATAATTCCAATTATAGCATTCATGACCGCTTGAGAAATATTCCAATTGTCATACCTCCTTTTTACTACCTCGGGAAGAGGTATAAGGGAATTTTTCCCAATTAAAGTGACAATTGAAATGGGATTATTTATTAAAAATTCAGATTCACCACTTGGGATGATTTATAGTGTCCTAAATCACCGGTTTAAATCTCGAATTGAGGAAGTTTGACTCTGTTTTACAATCTGCGAACACAGAAATCCGAGTAAGTAATTTGTTAACCCGGGAGAAGGTGTTAGACATTTCCGAGTTTCGTGGTTCTAGCACAGTCACTTTGGTCATACTTGGCTTATTAAAATTGTTTAATTACTTATTTTAAAACTTATGTGCATTTGCCTCTTTTAATTAGGAAATTATTTGGAAACGGGTCACGCGTACGTGTACCCATTTGTTTGGGGCGCCAAAAATCATATCACGCGAATGTGTCCACAATTAATAACATTTTATTATTATTAAGAAAAATTTGGCCAAAGTTGTGCGAACGCATAATCCGATTTTGTTTTTAGAATCATAATTGTGTCACGCGAATGTGTACGCAATCATGATGGTATATTAAACGGGCCTAAAGAAACTACCAGCATTTGTCATTTTTATATCTAGGTTATGAAATTAATATGAGGGGCATGAATGATTAAACTGTGGATGGCACACCTCGGACTATATAAACTAAATTTAATTTAGCGACCTATTAGCAACCATTTTATTTAAGAAAGTTTGATCGAAGTTGCGCGAACGCATACTCCGAATTAGTTTTTAGAATTGTAATCATGTCACGCGAATGTGTACACAATCACAATTGTATTTTAAATGCAACTAAAGGATTTTCTACGAATATTTATTCTTAATATCTAGTTATAACATGTGTGAGGGCCATAAGTAATCTAATTAAAATGGCACAGCTCAATTTATTTGTAAAGGGATATACTTAACGGAAACAACCTACCAATATTCTTATTTTAAAAAAAAGGTTTGAGCTATTAGTAAAAAAAAGCTTGGGGTACATGTGTCAGCCCTTTAATTATTTTGGGGGAAAGCAGGCCAACTACAGGCCCAAGTTACTGCAAAAACGGCAGAAATAAATGGGCTAATGGGGACTGGGCTTGAACAAACCCAAACGGAAGAAAGGGGAAGATACAACCTAACTGATTTGGCTGATTTGATTGGGCCAGCATTGAGCCCAGTTCTTTTAAGATAACTTCCAACATTTAAAAACCTCATTAGAACCTACTCAGAAACAATCTTAACGAAACCCATTAATGAAGTTGATTTAATTCTCAAAACAGAATTAAAAAGATGGAGGAAGGGTTCCAAAGATGGACCTTCGCCTGAGCTATTTCCAACGGGCCAACACTAAGCCCAAATGAAACTTGGGTCCTTTCAGTCACACAGAACCCAAGGTACTTCACACATATAGGTCTTATGAAGCCCAACTAATCATGATCCATACGTGACATACAACTCTCAATACTTTTCAGTCTAAACTCATGTTTTCACATATGCTAAACAACCATTCTGACTTTAAACAGTAATTCCAAACTTGGTATGTACTGACTATTGAAATTATTTAATGACTAATCACCAGTATAACTAAAAATATGTAGACTCTATTCTCTAGGCTAACAGAACATAAAAAATAATTGAAGCCTTAAGACAGACTCCCCACGTGGAACCTTGATGCCCAAATATCCTTCCGGCATGTCACAATACAGTCCATACTTAGAACAAACATATACTATGTACATTTTTTAAGACTAACTTCTAATATGTTGAAAGGAAAACAAAGATGGAAAAAACAAAAATGAAGTAGCCTTGAACTTATGAAATCAATTAAAATCTAGAAAAAATCATCTGAAGAGTGACAACAGCCAGGGAGTCCAAAACTTCATGTATATCACTCAAATGACCCCACGGGTTCAACCTTACATACATGGATACAGTCAAAACAACAAAATAAACTTCAGCAACAAATGTGGAGATCACCAAAGCTTAAACAAGCAGTAATCAGCAACAGTACAACCAACTTAATCCATGTTTGGAACCCAGAAACCAGCAATGTATTCAAGCTTTTTAAAACCCGGAAAAATGAAAACCAGCTTATCAATGGAACAATCCTTCAGATCCCTTTTTTGTGTTTTTTTTAAATTCTGAAACTCTATCAGTGTGTGTATTTTTCAGTGTTCTAGGTACAGAGAATGATGCCTCCAATCTGATTTTGAGTGAAGGAAGGGCGGTCTTTTATAGGCCTCTAAGGCCATGTGCTTAAAATAGAAATGAAAATTATTTTCAGCCCGCAAAAGACATCTTTTAACTGACTAATACAGCTGGCTGCCCCTTATTGGCTCAACACATTTGTGCTAACCAAATAGGGACAACTGCCCCTCCTCTAGAATCTTCCTAACAAAAGAAAATCTGATTTCTATTCTCAAAATAGCCTTCCAAGTTTTTTATTATTCAATTATCACCCTAAGAGTTTCCTAATAGTTACTAACTAGGCAAACAATACAAAGTATGAATTAAAATAAGGAAGATAAAACAAAACAAAAAAAAATTCTATAAGTTTTTGACTAAACTTAAATACTCTTAGTATGGACTGAAATCAGAAATGAGGCAAAACAAAAATTATTAAAACCTAATTACTAACACAAGTACAAAATTAAACAATCATGAGCCATTTTCTAAGCATTAAGTCATTGAACAAACCAACATTACTGATCAGGGAATCATAATAACAAAAATAAACCAGCATACTGATTTTAAGCCAAACTAACTAGACACAAGCTAAACTAATATTTGACAAACCCTAGCCGCAAGACTGACCATCTAATGACTCTGATGAAAAATGCATAAATTAAACCTAAACTACTGATGACATCAATGATTAATCACAGGAAGAAGAAAAACGAAAAAACCTAATAGCCTAAAATTATGATTAACTACACCTTCTCATTTTTCGGTCAAAAGAAAAAGAAAAAAGTAGAAGAAATCAAAGTGATGTAAAGGAGAAGAAGCTAAAGAAGGAAAAGAGGATGAGGAAATAGAAAGAAGGAGGAAGAACAGGTACCTACTGCAATGAACGACCAGTGGCTCCGGCGGGACCCGTCCTTTTTCGATTTAAATCCAAAAATTGGTGTCAAATGACTGTTCCCATTGAAAAGAGACAAGTAAACCCATTTCCGGCTCAAATCATCCTGGAAGCTCATATTTAGGGTTTGCATGCCACCCCAGATTTGAAATTGGTGAAGTTTGAGAGGGAATCGAGGGGATTGATTTGGGGATCTGGAAAGAAGAGGAGGTGGGGAGTGTTTGGTGTAATTTTGGAGTGATTTGGAGACCGGCCGTCGGCGGGATGTTTTAGGGCGGCGGTCTCTAGGGTTTTGAGAGATGGAGAGGTGAGGAGACAGAATGAAGGGGGTTGATTGGGGGGCCTTGGTTCGGATATTATTATACCTATGGGTTGATAAGTTCCGGGCCGTTGGATCTCAAAGATCCAACGGTTGAGATGAAGGTCCAGATACGACGTCGTTTGGTATGGGGGCGGGGCTGGACCGGTAGGCTGGGATTTGGGCTTGAATTTTGGACTAAACTCGGTATAAAAATCATTCCACTTTCAATTAAAAAGGACCCTTTTTCAATTACCTCATTTTTTATTCCTTTTCCTTTCCTCTTTTTTTCCTTCTTTTATTTTTAATTAAAAATCCTAAGAAAAATCCTAAATTAATCTAAATTAAAAAATTAAACTATTACCCAAATTATAAAATTTATAAAAATTACTTGATCCTAAATCAAAGAGAAAAACTATTAATCTAAAATTAAAGCTAAAAATGCAAAAAAAAACAAATCATTTTTTATTTTCATTTTTAAATAAAGAAAATAATTAACTCGCTAAGCTTAAAATGTAAAAAATAAAACCTAAATGCAATGCATGGTATTTTGGTATTTTTCATGATTTTTAACAAAAGTAAACATGGACAGAAATGCAATCAATTAGCATAAATTGTTACAAAATCCTATAAAATTGCAAAAAAATGGAAAAAAATTATTTTCTTATATTTTATGGGAGTAATTCCTATATGGAAAAAGTCACGTGCTCACAGCTGCCCCTCTTTGCTCGAAAACACAGAATTTTTGTGCAAAGATAAAGTGAGCGAATACGAGCGATTTTTGCCCGTTTGAATACTCCGTGGGAAGCATTTTTGAAAGATTTGACCGCACCTTTCTTCCGAGGTTGCCTACATATCCTTGGTTATAAAGAAATCAAGTCAGTATCGTTCGGGAAGTTTCGGTAGCTGGGACTACCAGAAAGCTATGATTTCGTTGTTGTTGCTGCTGCTATTGCTTGCAGAACTCCTTATTACACCGAGGCAAAACAAAAGAAGCTAGGCTAAACTATGATATATGAATTACAAAAATCCTATCTACCATCTTCAAACTTGGTCTTGCTGCTTCTACAGTTTTGTTGTACGTCTTGAACCGTTGACCTGTACTCTCGAGGCGAATTTGTATTGTTGCCAACGTGAATTAAATTCTGAAATAGGTTCCCCAGTTTTCCAGGTGGGCGCCTGATTGCCAATACTCGAATTATATTCCCTTGTTATCCAAGTGGGCGTCTGATTTCCAATACTCGAATTGTATTCCCTTGTTATCCAGGTGGGCACCTGATTTCCAATACTCGAATTGTATTTCCTTGTTCTCCAGGTGGGCGCCTGATTGCCAATACTCGAATGGTATTCCCTTGTTCTCCAAGTGGGCACCTGATTGCCAAAACTTGAACTGCATTCCCTTGTTCTCCAGGTGGGCGTTATCGACGCCCCCTTTTTCTAAAGCAAAATCGGGTTTACGACATTTTAGGAAGACAACTCTATTTTCGTTTGGAAATTGGGTTTTTGGAATTGAAGAGTCGCCACCTAATAATTAAGTGCATTAGGACACTAAGGGTTTTAAGTTTGAAAACCAGAGTTCGGGTAAGGGCTAGAAATTATCTCGAGGGGAAGGTGTTAGGCACCACTCAAGATCCACTAGTGTGGTTCCCGGCCATGCTATGTTGTGACTTTAATGCAAATAAGTATACAAATAATTTCACACCTAAGGGTTACAAATAGATACGTGACAAGCATGTTGGAATCAAGATCTACAACTTGTTTGAGGGGAGAGTCTAAATGCAAAATATTAATCAAGATGTTGAATAAACAAAGAAGAAAAATTTAGAAGAAAAGGAATAATGCAGTATAATTAAAGAGGAGTTTTGGGTAGTTGAAAAAACAGAATTTTATTGCTATTAAACAAGGTTGCATAAAGGAAAGAGGTCCTAGGTTTGTAAAATACATGGATCATCCACACAACACTGGTAACCAATCGTACGCATGGTGTTGTCGTGTGATCATCATCTCCATGTCTACCCTTCTCATCCCGTTAAGGTATTAAACGCGGAATGGTATCGTTACCTACTGCATACTATTACCCGTCCCACCTATTAGTCCCGAAGGCGTTTAGGACTACTAATCCTAAAAGAAGGGAGCTTGGCATTTCAGAAGTTATAAAAGGATAAAATTCTAGGACGACAACAAAAACACATAAAACAGTTAATGGGGAAATAAGAACAATTAAAGGCTCAAGTAGGCCTCCTCACTTAAAGAAACGAATCTTTTAGCATGTCTTACATATACTGTTTAGGTCCTGGATTAAAACTAGTGCAGGAAGAATTGATTTACCACATATTTACAAGATAGGGAGTCCGAATTAGTCTTGCTTAGATGTAGTTGTAGAAAACTGACAGCTGATTAATTATCTAACCATTTGTTTGTGTTAAGCAGGACCTATATGCATGATATCTATTAATTTAGAGACGGGGGAGGGGGGGGGGGGCAAACTAATTGCAGAAAAAGTTATTATTGGTTACAAGATTACGAGTTCTGCGAGTGTTAGACGAATTACCACTGATTTTAGGTTTAAAAGGCAAGTGGGCAATTTAGATTTAGTTGATTACTCCTATAGGCATGCTTTCTAAGCGTTACTAATTTTGTTATGCGGAAATCCTATAGGCAGGTCATCTATATGTGATTGATTATTTTTAAATCCTATAAGTGGATTTGCCTAATGACAGATGCATATGCAAAATGCAGGAAGTCCTATAGGCAGATTCGCTATATGATATGCAGACTTTCATAGACATGGTATCTATACGAAAAGGCAGAAAATCCTAGGAACATGGTATTTATGTGAAATTGCAGAAGAGGCCTACTAACATGATATCTATATGAGGTGCAGAATTTCAGTAGTTATATGAAGATGCAGAATTTCAGTAATTAACTATATGAAGATGCAGAATTTTAGAGACAGTATTTCCCTATAGTCATGGTATCTACGTGAAAATGCAGGGTTTGAAAATAATAATCCTATGAACATGATTTCTATGTGAAATGCAGAATTTGGAAATGGTAACCTATAAACATGATTTCTAGGCAGAATTTGAAAGTAATAACCCTATGAACATGATTTCTATGTGAAATGAAGAATTTGGAAATGGTAACCTATAAACATGATTTCTAGGCAGAATTTGAAAGTAATAACCCTATGAACATGATTTCTACCCCTTTGGCATGCATTCAATCCCATCCCTTTTCACTACACCCAAGTAGTTATTAAAAAGTTTATTACAAAGCTTATTACAGACCAAGTGAATCAAAGAAATAATAAAATACATCAGTAAGTACTTCTACATCTAATCAGCCTAATCCAGAATCAAAGTCCAATAATATGAGATAAACCAACTTCCAAGATCGGATTTTCAAAGCCTTATCTTATTTGGGATGTGTCAAAGTTCCAAGGGACTTCAAGAGTTCCAGGTAATGCTTGCACCCCAAATATCATTGCAGAACTGATTGTAGTGGAGTGTAGAAGGGCCAACCCTCAAATGTCCAAGTTCAGAGGGAACTCGAGGTTCCTAAAGCAAGGATCATAAGAGAGGGGCAGGACTTAAGGACTATGAGTAAGTGTAAGTGCAATAAAAAGGAATTAGGGGGAGCCAAGGCAGGCTAGTGGTCATGCCTAGCAACTGGGCTGCTGGCACACCCCTGACCAGCCTGTCAGCCTTAAAATTGGGAGTTAGGACCTTATTGAAGGTCAGGTTCAGCACAGGAGAACAATTGAGATGCTGCCATGCCATACCTTAACTCAACGCACATAGGGGAATGAGGGTATGGGAGCAATTATTTACACTATCAACAAATAAATAGAGAAAGAACAGGCACATCACATATATACTCTAAAATTAACTTTGCAGTGAACTGAAGGCAAGCATAGATGCAAAGACTATAAATAAACACGTTGGGAGAGATACTGAAATTAATTTTGGGTATACCAGTTCAAAGAAGGAAGTAGGGAAAAACAGTAGACTTGTGGAAGCCAAAGTGCAATCAAGAGGCAAGAGTGTAGGTTTTTTAGAAGAGAGTTGTGATTTCTATATACTTAAAAATCGTGTCTGTGTTAATGAAAGAGCAAGGTATTTATAATTGAAAACAGATGTAGAAAATAAGGCAAGAATCATAGTTTAATAGTAATTATGGAACTATGTACCAATTAAAATCAATCAGTATATAGACTTCCTTTAATTAAGGAGTTCAAATTTAAACGGTAATGGGCAGAAGTTATTTAAGGAAGGAGATCAAGTAATTATCTTGTGCAGAGCAGACAAATAAGGGTAAATGCATAGAAGATATTTAAGGTAAAAGTCCAGTGGTACTTGATTTGTGAAAACAAGAAAAGGGAATCAGTAAAACAGCCAGTAAAAGAACCAAGTTGAAAGCCTTGTTCGAGTCGGAAAAGAGGTAAAAGAGAATTTTAATTTGGGGAACAATCCATAACAATCAAGTAAGCAACATTAAAGGGATTCAAAATCAATTAACTGTTGACAAAACCTTTGAAAGAGAAGTTCTCACATATAAAACAAATAGACATGTCAAGCAAGAAGAATGTCATGCTAATTACGAAAGACTAGCAAAAAGGTTTCAAAATCACAAATGCAGAAAAAGTTCAAATTCAATTCATAAACTCGGAGCGAGTCTGAGAGTTCAAGGTTTCAAAGTAGAACCCTTGTCCAAACATAAAACCAAACTTGCCAAAGAAACCCCCAAATCCTAGGGTTTTTAAACTCAAAATCGATACAGAGATGAGAAGGCAAGCTATTGAAACAGACCTCTTTCAGAGTCTCGTGAGAAACATACAAGCACTATAGCAGGTTCAAGGCAAATAGAACATAGAAACTGATTTAAAGTACAGGGAACAAGTTTCAAGAAAAGCTTGGAATTTAAACGAGTTCAGGTAATGTAAACTTAAGGAACAGTCGATGAAACACATATAGAAAGAACCCAGACAAAGTCCAGTAAAGGCAAACAAAGGAATAGAACTCAGTAGGAAAAACGCAGTAAAGAAACACATAAGATAGGCATGTGAGAGCATGATATTGAAACTGGTAGGAAACAGAACGGAGCACAACAGAAAAACTTCATAATACAGCAAATATAAGAACACACAAAAACATGTGAGTCTGAAAAGAGCAAATAAGAACATAGTAGGGATTGATTCACCAAGAAAAGAAGAAGAAGAGTCACAACCATTTTTAAGAACCTTTTCCAGAAACCCTAATTGTAAAGAAGTAACTTTTAAAAGAAAATCGGAGATAACGTTTAAGAAACTTAAGCGATAGTGCAAATATGTAATAGATCTAAAAATAATCGGAGAGAACCTCGATAGTTAGGGTTTTAGGTGAACCCTAGAGATGAGAAAGGCTTCGAAAATGTCCGATCTAAGTCGGATGAGGTTAGAATTAGGCTCAGAAAACCAAGAGCTGCCGGAGCAAGGCCGGAGATGGCCGGAATTCTCGAATCGGTGAAGGTATAAGTGAAGACCCTCGAGATCTGGCCTCGAACCTTCGAGCAACAAGCATGTCAGAGGTGAGTACAGGCTATCCATGGCTTGAGAAGCCATGGACTCTGGTGAAAACACGGTGGAACAAGGTAGGTGGAGGCTAGGGTTCTGAAGAACCTTGAGAGAGTTTGGGGGTTCAAGGGCGGCTAAAGGGTGAAAATGAATTAGGATTGGGGGTAGTCGGTGAATTAAAAAGGAAAGGGTTAATCTGAGCCGTTGATCTTCTAGATCAACGGCTGTGACTAAAAGGGGGAATCTGGTTGGGTATTTAATTAGGTTATGGATTGGGTTGATTTTAAAGTTGGGCCGGTTGAAATTGGGTTCAAATTGGGGCTGTAATGTGGCTATAATTGGAATGTAAATGGGCTATATGTTAAATACCCAATTTTTCCTTTTAATTTAATTAAAATTGTTAAAATAATTTATAAAACCAATTAAAAGCTCTAAATTGATTAATAATATATAAATGTTAATTTAAAAATACTGGGAGCAATTTTAAAATTGTAAGAGGCTATTAATCGCAATATAGTCTATAATTTCAATTTTACGCAATTTTAGCTTAAAATATCAAATAGATTTATAAAAAATATGAAAAAATTACCTTAATTATATTGTGATGTAAATATGAGGAAGGAAATAAATTGCTCGCTAAAATGATAGTTTTTTGGGAATAATTATGGATTTTGTATTGTTAAAACAAAGTGAAAAAAATGATTTTTAAAAGCTGTTAAAAATTAAAAAAATGTAAAAAATTCTTGGGCATACTTATATATGCATGTACATGCTATTTTGAGAATATTTTGAGTATAAAAAATATATAGAGAAAAATTGGGTATCAACAGGTGCCTGATTGCCAAAACTTGAATCAGATTCCCTTGTTCTCTAGGTGGGCGCCTGATTGCCAAAACTTGAACTGCATTCCCTTGTTTTCCAGGTGGGTGCCTGATTTTCAAAACTTGAACTGTATTCCCTTATTTTCTAGGTGGGCGCCTGATTACCAAAACTTGAACTGTATTTCCTTGTTCTCCGGGTGGGCACCTGATTGCCAAAACTTGAATGTGTTCCTTTGTTCTCCAGGTGGGAGCCTGATTACCAAAGCTCGAATTGTATTCCCTTGTTCTCCAGGTGGGTGGCTAATTACCAAAACTTAAACTATATTCCCTTGTTCTCCAGGTGGGCGCCTGATTACCAAAACTTGAACTATATTCCCTTGTTCTCCAGGTGGGTGCCTGATTACAAAAACTTGAACCGTGTTCCCTTGTTTTCCAGGTGGGAGCCTGATTACCAAAGATCGAATTGTATTCCCTTGTTCTCCAGGTGGATGCCTGATTACCAAAACTCGAACTGTATTCCCTTGTTCTCCAGGTGGGTGCCTGATTACCAAAACTCGAATTGTATTCCCTTGTTCTCCAGGTGGGCGCCTGATTACCAAAACTTGAGCTGTATTCCCTTGTTCTCCAGGTGGATTCCTGATTACCAACCTAATTACTAAAACTTGAATTGTATTTCCTTGTTCTCCAGGTGGGCGCCTGATTACCAAAACTTTTAACTGTATTCCCTTGTTCTCCAGGTGGGCGCCTGATTGCTAAAACTTTTAACTATATTCCCTTGTTCTCCAAGTGGGTGCCTGATTGATAAAACTTTTAACTGTATTCCCTTGTTCTCCAGGTGGGCGCCTGATTACAACAAAACAGATAAAACAAAAGAAACGTTTTTACCCCAGTTTGGTATCCGGGAACATATCTGAGTGTTAGTTGAATCATGGTACCCAAAAGAGCTCAAAGAACTTTTAAGCTAAATCCCATTGTCCAGGAGGGCCCTGAAAACTAAAATTAAATCTCATCTTATGAGTGAAAACTTCAAAACTAACTTATACTTCCTAAATGTAGAGCTTACGCTAAAACTTGTTATCCATGAAGGTCTTAGAATTCAACTAAATCCCATTATCTGGGGGGTGGGGGGGGGGTCATGAGAACTTTACATTAAATTCCATTATCTAGGAGGGTGCTGAAAACTTGAAATTAATTCCCATTATCCAAGTGGATCCTGAAGATTTACGGTTAAACCTGTCTGGTGCATGTTTTCCCCATGGGGCTCCTTCGGAATAAATGAAATTTCATGTCCCTGTTTTAATCAAAGAAAATTTTATCAGTTTAAAAATGTGGTGGTTAGTTTGATGCATTCTTGCTAAAGGTGGCCCTCTCACTGTTGTGCTTTGCTTTGATTAGCTGCCTTGAATCTGGCCAAGAATTATTTGACTTTCTGACTGAATCTCAACCAACAGGACACTGAATAACCCGAGTGCTTTACACCCAACCCGCTGTTTTACATTTTTGTCCTTCCTACCTGAACCTCTTCCATAAAATTCCCAAACCAGTCGACCAATGGAGTTTTCATTGACACCTTATTTTCCACTTTGCATCATGCCACCTCTGGTATGTTTTGGCCTCACTTTTCTTTGTGCAATTTGGAAGTTGGTAGTAAGCTTTGAAATCCTTTCTCACTTGCTTAAAAAAGGCTAACATTGGAAAAACCTTAGAGAAATAAACCCAAAAGAAATGAAATGCAATTGACTTCGAGAGTTAGGAATAAAGAAAAGAATCCAAAACTTGATCATTGTTTGAGGGAGAAAAGGAAAAGATACTTATCTGAGTGAAGCAACTGGCACAATGATCATGACATGCATTTTGGATTAATCAGCCCAGCCTATTCAACCAATCACCTTTCAGTTGTCATACTTTATGTCCCCAGATTTCCATAACCCAATCTCTTCGCCAAGTCACTGATCTTGTTCGGCTTGCGGTGCCCTGAAGGGTTTTCACTAACAAACCTCTCTCATTTGTTCATCTCTCAACTAACTGTCGCCTTACGGTTCCCGTAAAGGTTTTCACAGATAAGACTCTCTCAATTTAATTTCTCTCATCTTTCCATCGCCCGAAGGTGCCCGTGAGGGTTTTCACCGATAGGAATCTCTCATTATCCACTTTCCCTTGTGTAGCACGGGGTGTTACCTTTGACGCGAATCATACCTCTATCTTGCTCGACTTGGCATTATCAAATATTGGTCGGAAGGCCTTTCTTCAGACCGTAATGTGGGATTTTGGATGGGGGTTAGAAAGAAAGAATAAAGGCTCAAAGAAAATTGAGTGGGTTCACAATTACAACTTTTGGAATCAGATCTTCTACATAACCATAACTCCTGCCCCGGTTTCTTTGCCTGGGGGCTTTTGAATTTTTATTTGGGATGGGACCGAACCCTGAGGCTACCTTCGTATCCTTAAAAGAAATCAGGTCGAACGTAGTTCATGTCATAGGAATTGCTTTGTTGTTGTTACTTTTAAAAATTTGGGATGGGACCGAACCCTGAGGCTACCTTCGTATCCTTAAAAGAAATCAGGTCGAACGTAGTTCATGTCATAGGAATTGCTTTGTTGTTGTTACTTTTCTCGTTTCTCTTCTTTCTTTTCTTTTTCTTTTTTTCTTTGTTTTTTTCTTCTTATTTTTTTCACTCTTTTTCATTCTTTTCCTTCTTTTTTCTCTTATCTTTTCCTCTTTTCCTTCTTTATTTATCTTTTGTGTCCATGTTTCTGCACTTTGCTACTGATTCCAAAAGAGGAGTATGAAAGAAAATAAATAAGGCTCAATGGGGTAACAAAGGGTAAAGTGTTTAGATAGCAGAATAAAATGCCTTCGTCATTCCAATCTTCAAAACATGCCAAGTACAAACAAACATAATTTGAACCAAAGAAATCATACATAATATCTTTTGACTGCATCAGAATTGATAGCCATATATACACATTTGCTTTCTATATCTGTTAAATACAAAGCGCCATTGGATAACACTCTCGTTACGATGAACAGCCCCTGCCAATTTGGGGCGAATTTAACTTTTGCTTCAGCCTGATATGGAAGGATGCGTTTCAATACTTGATGACCCACTTCAAATTTCCGGGAACACACCTTTTTGTTGTATGCCCTTGCCATTCTCTTTTGATACAACTGGCTATGACACACTACTTCCAGTCTTTTCTCGTCAATCATACTTAATTTCTCTAAACAGGTTTTGACCCACTCTTCATCATCAATTTCGGCTTCAGCAACAATCCGAAGAGATGGAATTTCAACTTCCGTAAGTATCACTGCTTCAGTACCATATACCAACAAATAAGGAGTTGCACCTACTGAAGTGCGATAACCTAGCAAAGCAAAAGGTAACTTCTCATGCCATTGCCTGGAACCTTGCACCATTTTCCGAAGTATCTTCTTTATGTTCTTGTTGGCTGCCTCGATAGCTCCATTTTCCTTAGGGAAATACGGAGTGGAATTTCGATGCCTAATCTTGAACTGTTGGCATACCTCTTTCATCAAATGACTGTTAAGATTAGCACCACTGTTTGTGATGATTAACTTTGGAATTTCGAACCGACAAATAATATTTAATGAACAAAGTCGACCACTACCTTCTTGGTCACATATTTGAAAGTTTTAGCTTCAACCCACTTAGTGAAATAGTCAATGGCCACCAGAATGAACCTGTGCCCGTTTGGTGCCGCGTGCTCAATTGGTCCAATAACATCCATGCCTCAAGCAACAAAGGACCATGGCACGGACATTATGTGCAACTCAGATGGCGGAGAATGAATCAAGTCTCCGTGTACCTGGCATTAATGACACTTACGCACAAAGCTGATGCAATATCATTCCATGGTGAGCTAATAATACCCCACTCGAAGAATCTTCTTTGCAAGAACATACCCGCTCATATGCGGCCCGCAAAGTTTGGAATGTACTTCGGTCATGATAGTCGTGGCTTGCTTAGCATCGATGCACCTATACAGCCCGAGATCTGGAGTTCTTTTGTACAAAATTCCCCCGCTCAAGATAGTCAAACGTCGAATTGTTCTCTTTTGATCACCTATGTCTTGTATCAAATATACCTTCATTCGGATGTACTCTTTGATGTAATGGAACCACGGTTCACCATCAAATTCTTCCTCAACCACATTAAAATAGGCATGTTGATCACGAACTTGAATACAGAGGGTCGACCTAAGCTTTGTCCGGGTGGTGCAACATTGACGTCAGGGTACCCAAAGCATCGGCAATCTCATTATGGATCCTTGGAATATGCCTGAATTCTATTGATCGAAATCGTTGACAAAGATCATGCAAACATTGTCGATACGGTATGATCTTTAAATCTTGTGTCTCCCATTCTCCTTGAATCTGGTGCACCAGAATGTCCGAGTCTCCCAAGACCAAGACTTCCTGGACTCCCATGTCTACAACTAACCTCGAACCCAAAATGCATGCCTCGTACTCAGCCATGTTGTTGGTACAATAGAAACAAAGTTGAACCGTAATAGGGTAGTGATGCCCTGTTTCAGAAATAAGCACGACCCCTATCCCGACACATTTCATGTTAGCGGCTTCATCAAAGAAAAGTTTCCAATACAATTTTTCAACCTGCTGTACCTCGTCAATATGCATCACCTCCTCATCAAGAAAATAAGTTCTCAATAGTTCATACTCTTCGTCGACCGGGTTCTCGGCCAATGCTTGGGCTTTCATCGCGGTCCGAGTAACATAGATAATGTCAAATTCTATGAGCAAAATCTGCCACTTCGCCAGTCTTCCCGTGGGTATAGGCTTCTGAAAGATATACTTTAGAGGATCCAGGCGAGAAATTATGAGACGACAAATAATGCTTCAACTTTTGTGCCACCCTAGTCAGAGCGCAACATGTACTTTCAAGGGGAGTGTACTTAACCTCATAGGATATGAACTTCTTGCTAAGATAATAGATGGCTTGCTCCTTCCTGCCAGTGATGTCATGTTGACCCAATACACAGCCGAATGAGTTGCCTAAAGATTGTCAACTAAAGAATTAAAGGCCTCCCGAGTTCCGGCAGGACCAACACAGGTGGGTTAGACAAGTAACCCTTTATCTTATTAAATGCCTCCTGAAACTCATCAGTCCATTTGACCGCAGCTCTAGTTCCTGAGCTACATACATATCCCTAGTCTTACAAGAATCAGGTCATATGTAGTTCAGGATACATCGACGGAATATGTCGATGGAGGTTTTGGAAAAGATGGACGTAATATTTAGGTTGGGAAGGATGGTGAGGGACTGATGGGCTACGAGAACCGGAGCAAGATCGCTCCTACTGTGATAGCCGTTGTGAGCTGATGTACCTATAAATAAGCAATACAAACATATCGTGCATAAATTTAGACGTGATGCAAGTTCCCGTTGGACCATGAATGTTGTCTTTGGATGGTTAGGATGACGTCCTTAGACCATGACGTCCTGGGACATGAAGTGCATAATAAAGGATTCATAGGCTATGAAATGACGTTCTTGGGCTATGACAATGGTGCCTCCGAACCATGATGCCTTTGAATAATGATGTGCAGAATATAAAGTGGGGTCCTCAGGCCATGTCATGGGGATCTGGGGCTATGAAAATGATGCCTCCAAACAATGATGCTCTTGGATAGTTTGGCGATATTTCAGCCCATGAAATGCAGGATTTGGCGATGTTTCAGCAGTTGTAAAACATGAATGAAAGGGTGACGGTATTTTAGCCAAGTAGGGATTTAAATGAAGTTGGTAATATTTCAGCCATGCAGGATAACATAAAGTTGGCGCTATTTCAGCCGACAAAAGATTTAAATATAAATGGCAATCTTTCAACCGACATGAAGGATAAATATGAATGGCGATATTTCAGCCGACAGAAATTCAAATGAAGCTGGCGGTTTTTCAGCTGATGTAACGATTTGAATGTAATTGGCGATCTTTGAGACGATTGGAGGGATTTAAATAAAATTGGTGATATTTCAGCCATGCAAGGTTTAAATAAAGCTGGCGGTATCTCAGTCGATGCAAATGAGAGGTGGCGATATTTCAGTAATGCAGGATGGAGACAATGCTTAGTCTTGGAAGGCAGAAAAGTAGTCTTATGCAATGCAAGAAAATGCAGGATGGAGACAATGCTTAGTCTCAAAAGGCAGAAAAGTAGCCTTATGCAATGCAAGGAAATGCAGGATGGAAACAGTGCTTAGTCTCGGAAGGCAGAAAAGTAGCCTTATGCAAATGCAGAAATGCAGATGGAGGTAGAGCTTAACCTCGGAAGGCAGAAAGGTAGTCTTATGCAATGCAGAAATACAGATGGAGGTAGAGCTTAACCTCAGAAGGCAGAAAGGTATGCAATGCAGGAAATGCAAATGGAGGTAAAGCTTAACCTCAAAAGGTAGAAAGGTAGCCTTATGCAATGCAGGAAATGCAGATGGAGACAGAGCTTAGTCTCATAAGGCAGAAAGGTAGCCTTATGCAATGCAGGAAATGCAGATGGAGGTAGAGCTTAACCTCGGAAGGCAGAAAGGTATGCAATGCAGGAAATGCAGATGGAGGTAGAGCTTAACCTCGGAAGGCAGAAAGGTAGCCTTATGCAATGCAGGATGCAGATGGAGACATAGCTTAGTCTCGGAAGGCAAAAAGGTAGCCTTATACAATACACGAAATAAAGGTGCTAGTAATGAAATTTCTTAGCTGAGAAACGATAGCTGCTAGTTGATTGTCATTGTGGCTGCTGGGGAGGTCATGTGCGGATAGCACTTGTAAATAGGTGATGATTCTGAGAGTTGTATTCCTGAAAAAGCATGAGTATGTAATCGTATCTGATGACTTTATGTCTTGGGGTGCCTGTATTCAAAGAAAAATCGTGAGTTTCACAAAGGGGAAAGGATAGTTCGGCTTCCCGTAGACTTCGCTCGTCTTGCTCGGCCCTTGTTTCGGTGATACTGCGCGTATCCTTGGGGTAGCGTTGCTAAACAAAATTTTTTTGATAATGGACATGCATGATTTATTAAAAATACGACATAAATATATATAATAAAAATAGCTTTCTTTTAGATGAACCGACGATTGTAACACGGTTCAAGACGTTGCAACCTCTTTTGCTCCGAAATTTTGAGGGCCCTCCTCAAAATTCTGCCCCAGTTTACTATGCTGGTGTTTCTGACGGCTGCGAGCGATGGATGGCAAAAGTCAACTTCGGAATTTTGAGGGTCCTCCTCAAAATTCTGCCCCAGTTTCCAATATCGGGGGGAAATGAAAATTTTATTGAATTGTGACCGAACCCATAGGGTTGCCTACGTATCCCCTCTTAAACGGGAATCAGGTCAGGTGTAGTTCAAATACATCATATAGAAATTATAATGATTACACATAATAACGCTTGACAACATCTGAATTAATCAGCTTTGGCCAAACTTCTCCATCCATTTCTGCAAGTATGAGGGCTCCTCCTGTTAGAACCCGGTGAACCATGTACGGGCCTTGCCAGTTAGGAGAGAACTTTCCTTTGGCCTAATCCTGATGCGGAAAAATTTTCTTCAACAGCAGTTGCCCCGGTGTGAATTGTTTAGGCTTGACTCTTTTGTTGAAGGCTCTGGACATCCTGTTCTGATACAATTGACCACGGCAAACTGCATTCAGTCTTTTCCCGTCTATAAGGGCTAACTGCTCATAGCGACTTTTTACCCATTCTGCATCTTCGAGTTCTGCTTCCTGTATAATCCTCAGGGAGGGAATCTCTACCTCTGCGGGAATGACTGCCTCGGTACCATAAGCCAAAATATAGGGAGTGCGGACTGTGGTTGGGTATCCCAATAAAGCAAAGGATAGCTTTTCGTGCCAATGCTTGTGTTTTTCTATCATTTTCCTCAGTATTTTCTTGATGTTCTTATTGGCCGCTTCTACAGCTCCATTCATCTGAGGTCTGTAGGCTATATAATTCCTATGCTTAATCTTGAACGTCTCACACATCGCCTTTATCAGATCACTGTTGATATTTGAACCATTATCAGTGATGATCGTCTCTGGGATGCCGAACCGGCAAATGATGTGGTCGCTGACAAAGTCTACCACAACCTTCTTGGTTACTGCCTTATATGATGCTGCTTCAACCTATTTGGTGAAATAATCAATTGCCACTAGAATGAACTTGTGCCCGTTTGATGCGGCAGGCTCGATAGGTCCAATGAAATCCATCCCCCAAGCGGCTAACGACCATGGTGAGCTTGTTGCATTGAGCTTGTTAGGAGGTACCTTTATCATGTCTGCATGAATCTTGCAGCGATGGCATCTTCGAACATACTGGATGCAGTCTGTCTCTATAGTCATCCAGAAATATCCGGCTCGGAGTATTTTCTTTTCTAAGACAAAACCATTCATATGCGGACCACAGGTCCCTACATGAACTTCTTCCAACAACCTGGATGCTTCCTTTGCTTCAACACACCTTAGTAATCCCAAATAGGGAGTCCTCCTGTACAGGATTCCTCCGCTGTGATAGAAGTGATTGGATAAGCTCCGTAGTTTGCACTTTTGAGTAGTGTACGCAAGTTCTGGATAATCTCCTGTTGACAGATACTTCTTAATGTCATGAAACCATGGTTTTCCATCTGCTTCTTCCTCGATATGAGCACAGTAAGCGGGTTGATCCTAGATTTTTACCGGGACAAGATCAATGAAGTTCTTATCTGGATGTTGAATCATCGATGATAGAGTGGCCAACGCATCGGCGAACTCATTCTGAACTCTGGGGACATGCCGGAATTCTATCTTTGTAAGACTTTTCCTTAACTCTTGTACGTGATGCAAGTATGGGAGTATCTTGGAGTTCTTGGTTGCCCACGCTTCTCGAACCTGATGTATGAGCAAGTCGGAATCCCCAATCACTAGTAACTCCTGAACGTTCATGTTAATGGCCAGCTTGAGCCCCAAGATGCAGGCTTCGTACTCGGCCATGTTGTTGGTGTACGTGAATCTAAGTTTGGCCTACACCGGATAATGTTGACCTGTTTCTGATACTAGAACTGCTCCTATGCCAACTCCTTTAAAGTTTGCTGCTCCGTCGAAGAACATTCTCCAGCTATTATAGGATTCTGTAATATCTTCTCCTATGAAAGAGACCTCCTCATCAGGAAAATACGTCTTTAGAGGCTCGTATTCTCCGCCTATGGGGTTTTCGGCAAGATGATAGGCTAGTGCTTGTCCTTTGATCACTTTCTGGGTTATGTAGATAATATCAAATTCACTCAGCAAGATTTGCCATTTGGCTAGCTTGCCCATGGGCATGGGCTTCTGAAAGATGTACTTTAGCGGATCCATCCTTGATATAAGATAAGTGGTATAGGCTTCTGAAAGGTAGAGCAATAGTGGTCTACCCGGTTCAGGCGAAACCAGGACTCACGGCGTTGACATGTATTCCTTGATTCTGTCAAAGGCTTTCTGGTAGTCCTCAGTCCATTTAGTAGCGGCGTCCTTCTTTAGCATCTTGAAGATCAGTTCATAGATGATAGTGGACTGGGCTATGAATCGGCTGATGTAGTTGAGCCTCCCCAGGAAACTCATAACCTCTTTGTTATTCTTTGGCGGTGGCAATTCTAGAATGGCCTTAACCTTTGACGGATCCATTACTATTCCTCGTCGACTTACGATGAACCCAAGCAGTTTTCCGGCTGGAACCCCAAGTGCACATTTGGCGGGATTCAGTTTCAAGTTGTACCTTCTCAGTCTGTTTAAGAACCTCCTCAGATCTTCCATGTGATTAGTGGCTTTCTTGGATTTGATGATGACGTCGTCTACATACACCTCGATCTCTTTGTGTATCATGTCATGAAAAATAGTAGTCATGGCCCTCATGTAGGTGGCCCAACATTTTTCAATCCAAATGGCATCATCTTGTAACAATACATTCCCCACGGCGTGATGAAAGCTATTTTTTCCGCATCTTCCTCGTCCATCCATATCTGATGATATCCTGCAAAACAATCGATGAATGAATGTAGCTCCTGCTTAGCGCACTTGTCGATCAGGATGTGTATGTTCGGCAATGGGAAGTTATCTTTCGGACTGGCCCGGTTGAGGTCCCGGTAGTCGACACAGACTCTAACCTTCCCATCCTTCTTTGGCAGTGGCACAATGTTGGCTAACCATGTTGGGTACTCCACTACCCTGAGGACCTTGTCTTTAACTTGTTTGGTAACTTCTTCCTTGATTTTCAAACTCATGTCTGGCTTGAACTTTCTGAGCTTCTGCTTTACCGACGGATATGTTGGATCTGTTGGCAGTTTGTGAGCTACAATAGATGTACTGAGACCGGTCATATCATCATATGACCAGGAAAATATGTCCTCATATTCTTTTAAGAACTCCATGTATTATTCCTTTTCTAACGATGACAAGTGAACACTGATGCACGTTTCCTTGACATTCTCCATATTCCCCAGGTTGACGACCTAAGTTTCGTCCAGGTTAGACTTAGGTCTATTCTCAAAGTCTTTGACCTCTTTAACAACCTCTTCTGGTATCTTATCCTCTTCTAAGTCTATATTCGTTTATTGCGTTACCTCGTCGCATGTCACATTCGTCAATTCATCAAGATAAGTAATAGTAATGTTGTGTAAAAAATAAAATAAATGACAGAGAAAAATAATAAGAGCGAGACTTATATGAAACTGAAATACTTTGATAAATTCCAAAATCGTTTTGAACATCGGAGCTCTTTTCAAAATTTAAAGATAATACTGAAGGGAAATCAACAAGCCAAAAAATAAAAGAGAAATGCATAGTGCTTTGTTCAGCCTTGCTACCCCGAAGCTTTCCGGACTTTGATGGTTCTGATGGACCTATTACTGAGGTGCACTCCTCGGCTCATAGCTTGTATGGAAGGTCCTTCCTCCCCTTTCTCCTCAAAAATGACATGACAGTCCATATCGTCTTCTTCTGAGAACAGATTCTTCATCGCCGCCAATGTTTCTTCTTCCTCTGACCTATATAAGATGTCTGCTGGCTAGAAAGTCTGTTCCAAGCGGGGTATCGAGTGCTCCAGCGGATAGTAGCGGCCACGCCATGGTGGCGACCAGTTCCTGAATTCTTGCCAAGTATATCCATACCCTAACCCGAAAGTGGTGCCATGCTTCTTTAGTTTGATAGGCTTGGTGATTCCCTGGAGGTTCTTGCCGAGCCCTTTGCCAGGCTCATACCCATTCCAATTTAGGATACTTTCTATCTTGTTATCCCACCACTTGTCTTTGTCCACGACGTTGACTCACTCAATTTGGTGGTAGGTTTCTCCTCCTAATTTCCTTCTTCCTTTAATTGCTGGGATGGTTTGGCGACTGTATATGGGGTTACTCGCGTCACCATGAATAATCACCTCTTGGTGATTCCACTCGAATTTCACTACCTGGTGCAAGGTTGATGCTACAGCTCCAGAGGCGTGGATCCAAGGTCGTCCCAGTAGTAAGTTATATGATGCTGGGATGTCTATTACTTGAAAATCAACATCGAACCAAGTTGGTCCCATTTGCAGACATAAACTGATCTCCCCAATGGTGGACCTTTGGGAACCATCAAAATCTTTGACGTTGATGGCCTCATCCTTGATTTCATAGATTTCCCCAATGTTTTGAGGGTCACCAACGGACAGATGTTGAGGCTGGACCCTCCATCGATCAAATTCTTGGTGATGAAATAGTCTTCGCATTGCACAGTGATGTGCAATGCCTTGTTGTGGCTTAAACCTTCAGGGGGCAACTCATCCTCGTGGAAAGTGATTTTATGACTCTCCAATATCTGCCTGACCATGTTCGCCATCTCTCTTCCAGTTATATTGCTGGGTACGTACACTTCACTCAGTATCTTCATCAGGGCGTTCTTATGTGTCTCGGAGCTTTACAGCAGAGCTAGAATGGAGATCTGCGCTGGTGTTTTATTTAATTGGTCCATAACTGAGTATTCTTTTGCCTGCATCTTCCGCTAGAGATCATCAGGCCCAGTTTCAATAGGTCATCCAGAGGCTTGCTTACTTGATTCAACTAAGTTCTCCAGAGTATAAATTCTGTCAGTCCTGGTCATACCATGCGCTGCAATTGCTTCTTCAGACCTAGTTTTTACCTTCCTTCTTGCCTCAGCGGTGTAATCCCAAGGAATGGCCTGTGTATGGAATACCGTTACGGCTGACATTGCTACAGGAATGGGCACTCTTGTCTTGGGAGGCAACACAACAACTTCAAATGGTACTTTTGGAGACCCAAACTCCACCTCAATTGGCTCTATGGTCCGTGCGGATGACGGTGTTTCAAACTCGAGAGGCACGAACATGCTTACTTTAGCATCCCCTGAGGGCTGGATCTGGACTACAATTGGATTTAGTGTGATTGTTGATTTCTTGGGCTCGTCACCTTCGGCAATCAATCCAACTGACCCTTTAGGGTCCCAATCATCTTCTACTTCAATCATATGCACGCCAGTACCCTTATGATCAGGCAAGGGATTGTTTCAAACGTTTGGAGCAGGCTCCTTGGCCACGATGATTTTTTTGTCAATTAGATCTTGGATTTTGTCTTTCAGAGATCGGCACTCATCAATGGTATGCCCTTTCATGCCGGAATGGTACGCACAGGTTTTGTTTGGATTGACCCATTGGGATGGGTTTTCTAGAGTTATGGTAGGGATTGGGGTAACGTAAACGGCTGCTTTGAGACTTTCATATAGTTGGTCGATTGGCTCGACGAAGGCGGTGTATTGCTTAGGAGGTCTACGGTCGAAGTTAGGGCGTGGCCTGGGGAAGTTTTGGCGGGCGGGAGGTGATTGGTAGTGAGCATTATAGGCTTGGTAGACGGGTGCAGGTTGGGAATATCTTGGTGAGGTAGGTTGATATGTGGGGGATGGAGATGATTGGTAAGCAGGTGATGGAATTTGGTAAGAGGGCGGAGGTGTTTGATAATTGGGGATAGGCTGATACGTGAGAGGGGGTACTGGGTAGGCTTGGTATTTTACTAAGGACTTGGTTCTCTGTGCAACCATCACGGCACTCACGTCCTTTTTCTTAGATGCGCCACCAGATTGTACTAATTTGTTGGTAGCCTGCAGTGCCTCGAAATTAGTGACCATACCGCTCTTAATGCCTTCCTCAATCCTTTCTCCTAACTTGATGATATCGGAGAATTTTTGGCCCTCTATCAACATTAACCTCTCATAATACTGCGGATCTTGAGCTCGGACAAAAAACTGTTTCATCTGTTCTTCTTCTAAGGCCGGCCTAACGTTAGCAGCCTCGGATCTCCCTCGAGTAGCATACTCGCGGAACGTCTTAGTAGGTTTCTTTTTCAGATTCTGGATGTAGAAGATATATGGCGTGTTTTTTGTATTGAATCTGAACCTGTCCATGAAATCGGACGCCATTCCTACCCAGCTTGTCCACTTCTTTGGATCTTGTCTAATGTACCAAGATGCATCACCTTTCAAACTTCTCTTGAAGAGGTTCATGCGAATCTTTTCATCTCTTCCGACACCAACCAGCTTATCACAGTATGTCCTCAAGTGGACTCTGGGATCCCCCGAGCCATCAAACATTTCAAACTTGGGAGGTTTGTACCCCTCGGGAAGTTCGACATCTGGCTGAATGCAAAGATCCTCATAATTCATCCCCTCAATACCTTTGTTTCCTTCAACATCCTGGACTCGGCTAGTCAATTCTTGAGCTCGGCAGCCAGGATCTTGATGAGAGAGTCTTTGTCCTCAGACTCCGGTATGTTTGTAATGGGCTGAGTGTACTGTGGTAGGGTTTCCCTGTAGATGGGAGTGTGGTGGGGATGATCATTTGATGGTTCAAGGATGAGGAGTGGAGCGTTGTTGTGACATGTGTTGCAATTTTGATGAGCAGCGGGTTGTTTTTGCGGCTTCGGGATATTCTATGGAGGTATGGGGTGTTGAGCATTGGGAAAGTTGACGTCTGGAGTAGTGAGGGAGAATGGCAAGCTTGCTAAGTTCCGAACTTGGTCTAGTTCTTCTTGAAATTTCAGTAACTTCTGTTCGAGCTGGGCGACACTTTCTTTGGACACCTGAATACCCTGAGGAACCTCTACCCTTTCAACCGAGTTCTCCTTTCTGACGTTGTTCAAGTCTTCCATTTTTGCTTTGATCGTGTTTTTGATAGGACTTGGAGGAGGAGGAGGTGGAGGGCCCTTAGATCTTGTAGAGTAGGATGATGATGCCATAGTTCACAAACTAACCTTTTGGGGAGGGGAATAAAATAAAAGTAAAAAATAAAAAGGTAACAAGTTAGTACAGAATCTGAGAAAAAATATTACAATATTTAAACACATAGTATATGAATATGAATCGTGTCCTAAATTGGGGTGCCTCGTTGTGCCCGAGGTAGGCCTTGCGACAAGTTGATTTGGAGAACTTATAATGCTAAATGCCTCATTTTATTGATAAAAAATAAGACAAATCCCAAAACGACACTAAAATTGCATAAAGTAAAAATATCACTAATGGCCATTGGCCTTATTACATTCAAAACGAAAAAGAAAAGAGACTCCTAACTATTTGGTCCCAGAAGGACCTTCCCCAGACTCGGCATCTTTGGCTCCATCGAACAGCTTCACCAGCTCACGCAATCCCAGCAGCAGATAATCCCTAGCCAAATGTCCTCCTTCATTTCCCTTGGTGTTTTGGTAATTCTCGATCTTCCGGATGAATTTACCTTCCAGCTCTACCAACCCTCGCTCCAAATGCCCTAGATGCTTATTGGCTCTGACAGCCATATCCTTCCATTCCTCGATTAACTTTTGATTTGCTTCTTGAATTTCCTGATGTTCACTCTCACACTCCCCGATCCTCTTGCACAACTGGTTGTATTTAACCTGTATTTCAACCCTCTCGTTGATGACCCTGTGATCTCGAACAGACCCGGGCTGTCCTAACCCAACATGATCTTCTTCTATCCAACCTGGATAGTATGAGGTGTAACCGGCATGATATCTGTCAGGCTCTATGGAATCCTTTTCCAGGATGATCTTGTTTTTCCACATATGTTGAGCTTGACATTTGTGTGGGCTATCGTCGTCTTGGAAATTAGCCCTGAAGTGAATCATCTTTTCGATTTTTGGTACGATTTAATTTCTCCCCGCCTGCCTTATGACTCGGAGAGGGACATCGGGATAAGTTCCCCTCAGACCAATGAGTATAAGAAATGGAGCGTCCCGAGAGCGGGTGATGATCTGTCCAGTGGGGAACCATTCGAACATCCACTGCACATTGTCTTCTTTCAAGTTTTCAAACAACTCTACCCATCCTCGAGCATCCCCCGGCTGAGCGAACATATCAGGCATATAGTTCATTCTCTTGGGATGGTGGAAGGCTACATGATCATTCCACGGCCTTCGCGGAAGCTCTTAACGGTATCGACCCTTTTGGAGATTTTCTATAAGCCAGAGTTGGAGTAGTAAGTTGCAACCTTCAAAGTGACTGACCCCTCGTTGACAGTTCTCCAAAGCTCGGTAGATCTCAGCAACAATCATGGGCACTATGTTGAAAGGCTGCCCTCCAATCCCCTCCATTAGTGTCTTGGTGACCATGTCTAGTTTGGTATGGATCCTAGCCTTCTTAATAGGAAACACTATCATTCCCAAGAAGCAGAAGATGAAGATGAAAACCCTCATGTGGATATGCCCCAATGATGTGAGGGCGAATTCATCTGGATAGGTGTGGTATGACTTTCTATGACCTTACCTCTCGTACAGATAGTCTAAAGGAATATAGGAGTCTTTCAAACAAGTCAAATATGAGCTTCTCTTTAACCCCATCATTTTGAAGAAACCCCTACCCTTGCGGTTTTCTGGCATGAGCAAACCCGGAGTCTCCCAAGGAATACCGTCTAGCCCTCCTATTTCTTCGAGCAATGGGGTCATTTCAAGGTCCCCAAATCGAAACACTGATCTATCACTGTCCCAGAATAAGGTCGCAGCCTCTATGATTTTGTTATCAGGCTGAATTTCCAAAAGAGAGGGTAGGTTCCCCAAATACTTGAGGACGAGAGTCCAGTCACTGGAATGAAGGTCTTCCTACCAACTTAGCAACCTTGGGTGAATGTTGGTTACCATGCCGAACCTGGGGATTTCATGCCTCATTTCTGCAAAACAAAGCGTTAGACCCTACCCCCACCGGACTCGACTATTTAAATCAATAATTAGCATAAACAACATTCAGTTCTCCAAATAAATGCACAGAATATGGTGTTTTCCGTTTGGGTTCCAAGGAAACCCAGTGGACTTTGGATAAGTCTATCTTAAAGAGTCATTATGTGGACAACATAACTGACTCTACTAGGCTTGACAGTGATGCATGTACAGTTAAATAGAATAAGGTTTCTATGGGGTGCTAGACCGCTACCCTTGAGCGAACAACTCAAGAGGGAAAGGCACGGAACCATCGACTGCACCGCTGATCGACTGGTTTTACCGCAAATATGCCTTTGCCAAATTTAGGGGGTAATAATATTGGAAGAGCACAACAACTCATCAAGCGTTGCTATGGTATTTGTTTGGCACGAGTGGAATATGATGTTGAAGATGCAATTACAAGAATGAAACAAATTGTCATGTATTTTCACGTTCATAATGATTACAATAATTGCTTGGAAAATTACAACGGTATTGAAGGAAAACAGTAAATGGAAGCGCTAAAGAAAAAGAAACAAAAAGACAAGTCAGTTTCGAATAAAGACATTAAATAAAGCAATAAAGAAGCAACAAAGTCACAAATAACATGAAGTGGTAAAAGCCTAAAGAAATCCCCAGCAGAGTCGCCACGCTGTCGACGCCCCCTATTTCTAAAGCAAAATCAGGTTTACGACATTTTAGGAAGACAACTCTATTCCCGTTTGGGAATTGGGTTTTTGGAATTGAAGAGTCGCCACCTAATGATTACGTGCATTAGGACACTAAGGGTTTTGAGTTTGAAAACCAGAGTTCGGGTAAGGGCTAGAAATTATCTCGAGGGGAAGGTGTTAGGCACCTCTCAAGATCCACTAGTGTGGTTCGCGGCCATGCTATGTTGTGACTTTAATGCAAGTAAGTATACAAATAATTTCACACCTAAGGGTTACAAATAGATACGTGACAAGCATGTTGGAATCAAGATCTATAAGAGAGTCTAAATGCAGAAAATTAATCAAGATGTTGAATAAACAAAAAAGAAAAATTTAGAAGAAAATGAGTAATGCAGTAAAATTAAATAGGAGTTTTGGGTAGTTGAAAAGACAGAATTTTATTGTTATTAAACAAGGTTACATAAAGGAAACAGGTCCTAGGTTTGTAAAATACATGGATCATCTACACAACACTGATAACCAATCATACGCATGGCGTTATCGTGTGATCATCATCTCCATGTCTACCCTTCCCACCCCGTTAAGGTATTAAATGCGAAATGGTATCATTACCTACTGCATGCTATTACCCGTCCCACCTATCAGTCCCGGAGGCGTTTAGGACTACTAATCCTAAAAGGAGGGAGCTTGGCTTTTCAGAAGTTTTAAAAGGATAAAATTCTAGGACGACAACCAAAACCCATAAAGTAGTTAATGGGGAAATAAGAACAATTAAAGGCTCTAGTAGGCCTCCTCACTTAAATAAACGAATTGTTTAGCATGTCTTACACATATTTTTTAGGTTCTGGATTAAAACTAGCGTAGGAAGATTTGATTTACCACATATTTCCCAGATAGGGAGTCTGAATTAGTCCTGCTTAGATGTAGTTGTAGAAAACTGACAGTTGATTGATTATCTAAC
>MU755851.1:0-34543 GCA_026770625.1 Nicotiana glauca | reverse complement strand
AAAATGCAGGAAGTCCTATAGGCAGATTAGCTATATGATATGCAGACTTTCATAGACATGGCATCTATACGAAAAGGCAGAAAATCCTAGGAACATGGTATTTATGTGAAATTGTAGAAGAAGCCTACGAACATGATATCTATATGAGGTACAAAATTTTCGTAGTTAACTATATGAAGATGCAGACTTTCAGTAATTAACTATATGAAGATGCAAAATTTTAGAGACAGTATTTCCCTATAGTCATGGTATCTACGTGAAAATGCAGGGTTTGAAAATAATAATCCTATGAACATGATTTCTATGTGAAATGCAGAATTTGGAAATGGTAACCTATAAACATGATTTCTAGGTAGAATTTGAAAGTAATAACCCTATGAACATGATTTCTATGTGAAATGCCGAATTTGGAAATGGTAAGCTATAAACATGATTTCTAGGCAGAATTTGAAAGTAATAACCCTATGAACATGATTTCTACCCCTTTGGCATGCATTCAATCCCATTCCTTTTCACTACACCCCAGTAGTTTAATACAAAGTTTATTACAAAGCTTATTACAGACCAAGTGAATCAAAGAAATAATAAAATACATCAGTGATTACATCTACATCTAATCAGCCTAATCTAGACTCAAAGTCTAATAATATGAGACAAACCAACTTCCAGGATCGGATTTTCAAAGCCTTTCTCTTATTTGGGATGTGTCAAAGTTCCAAGGGACTTCAAGAGTTCCAGGCAATGCTTGCACCCCAAATATCATTACAGAATAGATTGTAGTGCAGTGTGGAAGGGCCAGCCCTCAAATGTCCATGTTTAGAGGGAACTCGAGGTTCCCAAAGCAAGGCTCATAAGAGAGGGGCAGGACTTAAGGATAGGGGTGTTCAAAACCAATCTGAAACCGAAAACCAATCCAAAACCGAAGCTTAATGGCTTATTGGTATCGGGTTAACAGTTTAATGGACGGGGAAAAGATTAAATTTTTCCTATTAACGGCTTATCGGTTTGGGGGAGGATTATTCAATTTTCTTAACGGGGAATCTGTTAACCCATTAATATATATATATATATTAAAAAAATCTATTTTTATCCATATATATAAAATATAATACAAAACCTTTTCAGTTTCCAGTACCAGTACTCTGTCTCTATATCAATCTATCTAAATTCTAATATTCTATATCTTAACTCTTAAGTCTTAAACATGTTGCCCACCTAAAGTCCTAAAGCCCTAAACCAGTGTAAACCTAACGCCTCCCTTGAGAGTTGAGTCTCAACTCTGTCACTCCTAACTCCTCTCCTCCCTCAGTCTCTCTCGCCGGCGAGAGCGGCTCTCGCGCCTCTCCCTCAATCCATCTCGTCGTCTCGCCTCGACCTCTTGCCATGACCAGAGCAGCAGTCATTAGAAGGTAAGTTTTTTTCTAGTCGATGTCTTTAAAATCAAAGAAAAGATAAATTTGATTTGGGTTCACTGCATCTCCTTAACGATTCTGGTTCTACCTATTCTTTTCCTTCGCTTGATTCTGGTTCACTGTGTTATATATCCCTAAGTGATAGATTTTCTTATTGCAGTGACTCATACATGACGTGTAGTGTTGATATATTTGGTAAAAATTCGAATTTAACCCATCAAGGCCTCAAGTATCTGTTGTATATAAGTGTGTATTTGTTGTATAGCTCCCGATTGCTACTGTCTTCAAAAACTATGTTTGATTGTTTGTGTTAATATAGGTTTTAAATAGATGAGAATTTTATTTAGAAGGTGTACTGAGTGTTGCGATTTACTGTTGGAGTGCTGTTGATATTTATGTCATGTTTGCAATGGAGATTTTTGGAGAAAAAGGTGGGGTTAAAAGGAATATACAGTTGTGTAGTTGCATTTTAGTGAGATTATACTTTGATAAGACACGAAAACAGTATAGAGGTTCTCAACATTTCTGTTGTTTGAGACTGAAAACTTGCTTTGATGCTATGAATTACTCTGCTAAACCATTTTTCTTCTTCTTTTCAGCAGGTTGAAGTTGAATGGGGATATGTAACACAGGTTGATGCTGCTGAGAGGCGACTTTTGGCCAATGCCCTGCTGGACTTCTCAAATGAGCATCCCCTGATTCAAGTAAAATGGAACTGGACAATGTAATTGAAGTATGAGCTTTGTTCCTATTACAACAAGTATGGGACTGGATTTCTTTTGTGTTTTTCATGTAATTGAAATAGGGGAAGAAGTAGAAATGGAATTGGACAATGTAGCGCAGGCAGAAAATGTGTACAATTTGCAAATGTGTTCTGCTTTTTAGACTTTTAGTATTGTAATTCTGTTAAACAATTTTTGGATGTTAACTTACTGAAGTACTAATTTTTAGTACAAATGTGTACAATTTGCAAATGTGTACAATTACTGCAAATGTGTACAAAAGTTTATGGCAGCAACAGTTTATGGCAGTAACAAGTACTGCAAATGTGTACAAGTACTGTAATTTTGTAAAACATTGCAGCAACAGTTTACAGCAGTAACAAACGTATAAGCTTTTCGATAACCGCCCATAGGTTGAATTAGGCCGATAAACCGCCCGATAACCATCCGATAAAAGGTAAACCGATAACAATCCGCCCGATATCTTATCGGATGGCTAGCGGATTAATACATTTAAAAGCTGATAGCCGATAAACCAAACCGTTAAGAGTAAATAACCACCCAATCCTCCCGATAATCAGCCCTACTTAAGGACTAGGAGTAAGTGTAAGTGCAATAAAAGGGAATTAGGGGGAGCCAGGGCATGCTAGTGGTCATGCGTAGCAACTGGGCTACTGACACACCCCTGACCAGCCTGTCAGCCTTAAAATTGGGAGTTAGGACCTTATTGAAGGTCACGTTCAGCCCTGGACAGCAATTGGGATGTTGCCAGGCCATACCTTAACTCAGCACACATAGGGGAATGAGGGTATGTGAGCAATTATTTACACTGTCAACAAAAAAATAGAGAAATAACAGGCACATCACATATATAGTCTAAAATTAACTTTGCAGAGAACTGAAGGCAAGCATAGATGCAAAGACTATAAATAAACACGTTGGGAGAGATACTGCAATTAATTTTAGGGCATACCAGTTCAAAGAAGCAAGTAGGGAAAAACAATAGACTTGTGGAAGCCAAAGTGCAATCAAGAGGCAAGAGTGTAGGATTTTTAGAAGAGAGTTGTGATTTCTATATGCTTAAAAGTCGTGTATGTGTTAATGAAATAGCAGGGTATTTATAATTGAAAACAGGTGTAGAAAATAAGGCAAGAATCATAGTTTAGTAGTAATTATGGAACTATGAACTAATTAAAATCAACCAGTATATAGACTTCCTTTAATTAAGGAGTTCAAATTTAAACGGTAATGGGCAGAAGTTATTTAAGGAAGGAGATCAAGTAAATATCTTGTGCAGAGCAGACAAATAAGGGTAAATACATAGGAGATATTTAAGGTAAAAGTCCAGTGGTACTTGATTTGTGAAAAAAAGGAAAGGGAATCAGCAAAACAGCCAGTAAAAGAACCAAGTTGAAAGCCTTGTTCGAGTCGGAAAAAAGGTAAAGGAGAGTTTTAATTTAGGGAAAAATCAGTAACAATCAAGTAAGCAACATTAAAGGGATTCAGAATCAATTAACAATTGGCAAAACCTTTGAAAGAGAAGTTCTCACATATAAAACACATAGACATGTCAAGCAAGAAGAATGTCATGCTAATTACGAAAGACTAGCAAAAAGGTTTCAAAATCACAAACGCAGAAAAAGATCAAATTCAAAATCACAAACGCAGAAAAAGTTCAAATTCAATTCATAAACTCAGAGAGAATCTGAGAGTTCAAGGTTTCAAAGTAGAACCCTTGTCCAAATATAAAACCAAACTTGCCAAAGAAACCCCCAAATCCTAGGGTTTTTAAACTCAAAATTGATGCAGAGATGAAAAGGCAGAAACAGACTCAGAGATCTCTTTCAGAGTCTCATGAGAAACATACAAGCACCATAGCAATTTCAAGGCAAATATAACATAGAAACTGATTTGAAGTACAGGGAAAAAGTTTAAAGAAAAGCTTGTGTCACACCTCCTTTTTCTTACTACACCCCGTGAAGGGGTGTAATAAAGAGAGTTATTTCCAATTTTAAGTGACAATCGAAACGGGATTTATTATTAGAAGATTCAGAGTCTCCACTTGGGAATTTAATGGTGTCCCAAGTCACCGGTTGGATCCCAAATCCGAGGAAAATATGACTTTGTTAACAGTCCGCGAACCAGAAATCCGAGTAAGGAATTCTGTTAACCCGAGAGAAGGTGTTAGGCATTCCGGGGTTCCGTGGTTCTAGCAAGGTCGCTGAAATCCTATATTTGGAATATTTATCTGATTTCAAAATATGTTTTAGCTTATGTGCTTTTTAACCTTGAACCGCTTTTATTATTTTTTAAAGAGAAGTGCAACATCGTGAAAACGTGCCTCGAACCACGTCACATAAATGCACCCGTGATTGTTGACACATTTCGACTTCGTTGAGACTTGGATTTGGGCCACATAAATGTGCACCCGAGTTTAGGAAGGTAAATTATTAAAAGTGCGCCTAAAGCGACTAACGCGTTATTATCTTTGGGGAGGGCCGTGAAATTCGCTAAACGGCCCATCCCGAATTCTAAGTATTTTAACACAAACATTTATTGAGGGCCCTGCAATTTATCTGTTTTGTTTAGCGAGGCTCATCTCGCTTTATTATTTAAAAGGAAAACCTAAAGCAACTATGATATTCTATTTTTATTTGTCTCTAATAAAAGAAAAAGTTCTAATTAATTAGTATTATCTAATACAAGCCAAGTGATAGTATTGAATTAAACATGCTATTAGGCTCAAAGATAAGCCCAAAGTATAAGGATTGCAACTTTAGTCTACAACCAAAATTGGCCAGACGTAGGCCTTGGCCCAGGCCCAAATGAGGAAGGAACCAGGACTGGCATGGGCCGTGTGTCAAGTCACTTAAGGCCCAAACTTTCGGAAGCTAGGTTGTTGACAGCCCTATTCTTTTAAACCAAATAGCACGTAGATTCAATTAAAGACTAAGATCTGCTGAATTTATTTCAAGTTATTCTAAGTGTGTTCACAATTGGTGATAATATTTTCAATTAGATTTACTTGCTATCTAAATTGAATTATCCAACTCAATGACCAAACTTAACAGCTTTGAACATTTCTTCACTGATTTTTACTCCAGCGCTAATATTAACTTGAAAAGATCATTTCGAGTTCACATAGCAATAAGATTTAAAACACTTACTCACGAGAAATTGTTAAGCTATGAACTAATATTAACGGTTATGGAAAGCCACGATCTACGAAAATAATTAGCGACCGTGTTATGAAATTAGTTTAACAGATCAAAGCGGAAGGCTAGTAACAGCTGAATTATCAGGAGTCCTACTTTCAGCATGAACAGACTGAGCAAATTAAACTAAGCTCTATGCTAAGGTACAATCCCAACAATTCATTAGTCCAGTTTATACAAATTATCCATTAAGCATAATCGTCCTACATATGTGAAGTACAAACAGGACAGGAAAACTCAAATGCCAATTCAATTACATTCATCATTTTTTACTTCTTCAACATCAAATTTACATTGATTCCTTCACAGTTCATACGAGATCAAGGAAGGTACCTGGAAATCATAATATAACAAGAAGAAGGAGAAGTTAGCAACAGCAGAGCAAGCAGCAATGATTTGGAGTTTCAAACAGCAATCAACACAGCCCAGTGATTCCAGAAATGCTTTAAACCAAACGCGACTGATATATCAACCCCAAAATAACAATAAAATGCCCAGAAATGAACACAGGAGATCAGTACACTCGAAATGACCCACATCGACTAGAATTAACCAAATTCAACACATAGACAACTCGAACTGCCTTCAAACCATCAGATATCGAACAAAACAAGGAGATTCAAGTAGTTTTGATCCTAAATGAGCTAGGAACTTGAATTAAGTACTGGAATCTGAAAACAACTTATGGAAACACTAATGTAACAGTGGTTTTTTTGAATTTTTGTTGTTTTTCTGAAAATTTGAGAAGACTAAGATCTAAAGTTTTTTTTTTGAATTTCCAATTCTCACTTAATGCCCTTAAATTAATGCTCTTAACTCTCTCTTCAATTGAGTCTGAAATCCCTGTCAGACTGAATTCTCTCTATTTACCAAAATCTCTTCTGTTCTCAGAATCTTTTTTTCCTCCCCTTTCAGAATGTGTCTGAGTGTATTTATATTCCTAAAACTCATCTTTTTCCAGCTCCTGAAAACACTTCAACAATTAAGAAACAATTTCCCCCATCACCCTCTGATTTTCAAACACTAGAACAGGAATCTCCGTACCCCATTACCCCCCATTTCCTATTATTCTATTCATCTGGTATGGGCAGCCTGATATTTAAATTAGCCGTGCCGTGACAGCCCATGTTGCTTCTGGTTTTCATTCTTTAAAGGTACTAAACGAGTTGTCCTTCCCACTACTGATCTTATCAACTCATTAGTTTAGTAGTGTATTATCCCTTTTACCATTATTTAATTCAACAGGCATGGGAATCCTATATTTTAATCAATTCCCCTTAACCTTTGTAATATGGTACCCATGTTACTTCTGATTTCCAATAAGAAGTGCATAAACAGGGTGTTCTCTATACTACCGATCCCCTTCTGATTAAACAATTTGTTAGGTTGGTAATACAGCACCATTCTACCATCGCAGAGTATTCTTACTTATATATATATCTAAACAAGTATTAATTAGATTCAAACTAATCCTAATTCAACTGTCTAAGTGAATTAAACAAAGTACAAACTTCAGTCTTGACACCAAACTGACATCCTAATTATTCGAAACTCAACATTGGATTTTTATAGGGAATCAAACATCAAACAAAGGAAACAACTTAAACGCAATTAGACCAATAGTAACAGGAAACAACTATGGGAATTGTCACAGATTTACACAAACGACCTAGTAAAACTGACTAATTCGAAATATTCAACAACAACAAAGACACAAATCAGAGAAAACCCAATCATTCAATCCTAAACAAAACAAGAAAGGAGTAGAAGATGAAATTAACGGACGAAAACTAAAAGAAACAAAACAGAAAACCTACCAGATTAATGGGGATCGTGGTTTGAACCTTCAAAAATCTTTGGATTTGCGGCCAAGATGGACCTTAGTCGAGTGTTCTCGACTGAGGACATGCAGCTAAGGTCAATTTTGACCTCAATCCTTGAGACAGCTCTTTGACCTTCAGTTTTAAAATCCAAATTCGAGAGGTTCCCAAAGCATTCGAGGGAAACTGGGTAGGGATTTGGTAAGGGGAGGTCACGGGGGTTACAGGGTATTAATTTGGGACTCATTAGATAAACTAGGGTTCGACCAAGATTCTTTGATTTAAGATCAGAGAAGCTTGGCTGTGATTCGAGGGAAACTAACCTAGGATTCGGAAAGAGGGAGTTATGGGGGTTATGTGATGTTGTTTTGGTGGTGTTTGGACGCTGGCCGCCGGCAGCGGCGATTTCCGACCGGCGGTTTACGGCGGGGGTAGTGATCTGTGATTAGGGTTGGTGAGGGAGAGGATGAGAGAGGATGAGAGAGGGGGCGTTATGAGGGTGGGTATATTAAATTGATCAATTAATGCGGACAGTTGGATCAACAAGAACCAACGGTCCAAATTAAAAAGGGGGGGAGGGGGGTAAAACGGGGTCGTTTTAGGGCTAATGGGGTTGGACCGGGTATGGGAACGGGTCGGGTAAATAAACGGGTATAGGGATGGGATCTTAATGGGTTTTGGGTGTGTTTGGGTTTGGTAGTTTAATTAAAATTGGCCCAATTTGATTTTCTTCCTCCTTTCTTTTCTTTTTCTTTTTGTTTTCTTCCTAAATTATTTTCCAAAATTGAAAACTAAAATTTATAAACCAAGTTAACTTAAAAATACTAATTATCTAATTATCACAAATACTTAAGTACCCAATCACACAATTAAATACTAAAATGCAAAGTGCGTTATTTTTATGGTTTTCTTCATTTTATAAAAACAAGTAGTTAACTATTTGACTCAAAATTATACCACTAACCCCTAAATGCAAATGCTATATTTTTGTATCTTTTCATTAATTTGCTCACATAAACGTGCACACAAAATGCAGACAATAATAACATAAAATATCACGAAAATTCACGAAATTGCACACAATAAAACCAATATTTTTGTTTTGATTTTGTGGGAGTAATCCATGTGAGGCAAAAATCACGTGCTCATAGTTGCCCCTCTTTGCCCGTAAACACGAAGAGTTTTCTTGCAAGGATAAATTGAGCGGATACGAGCTATTTTTGCCTGTTTGAATACTCTGTGTTAAGAATTTTTTAAAAGATTTGACCGAACCTTTGCTTCAAAGTTCTTCTACATATCCTTAGCTAAAAAGGAATCAGGTCAATGTAGTTCGGGAAATTTTGGCAGTTGGGACTACCGTGAAGTGGTGGTTTCATCGTTACTGTTGTTGTTGCTGCTGCTACTGCTTACTGACCTCCTTATTACACCATGATAAAAATAAAGAAGCTATACTAAGCTATGGTCTATGAATTACAAAGATTTATTCTCAAACTTGATCTTGTTATCTGTTATTGCCTTGTATTTCCTCTTATGTTCCTTTTTTCTGACTTGACTTGTAGTCTTCTCTTCCTCAGGTGGATGCCTGATTGCTGAACTCGAACTGCTTCTTTTCCTTCTTGTGAAATTCGAATTATTTTTCCTTCGAAACTTGAACTGCCTTCTTTTGACCATTGTTGCCTTCCTTCTAATTTCTGAACTTGAATTTATTCCTCTGATTTTTGTTTTGACCTTACGCTCTCCGGCGGGTTACTGACTTCTGACTTAAAAAGGTACACCTCCATTCTCCAGCCGGGCTCCCGACTTCAACGACAACTTAAAAAGATAACGCTTTCGTTCTCTGGACGGGCCCCCGACTTCAATAACTACTTAAAAAGATAATGCCTCCATTCTCCGGGCGGGCCCCCAACTTCAATAACTACTTAAAAAGATAACGCCTCTGTTCTCCGGGCGGGCCCCCGACTTCAACAACAACTTAAAAAGATAATGCCTCTGTTCTCCGGGCGGGCTCCCGACTTCAATAATAACTTAAAAAGATAACGCCTCCGTTCTTCGGGCGGGCCCCCGACTTCAACAACAACTTAAAAAGATAACGCCTCCGTTCTCCGGGCGGGCCCCCGACTTCAACAACTCAAAAAAGATAACGCCTTCGTTCTCCGGGCGGGCTCCCGACTTCAACAACTTAAAACTGGATTCTATTGACATTGTTGTCCCTTGCCTCTTGAACCATTTTCCCTTGAAACTTGATTTATCTTCCTTCAAAGCTTGAATTATCTTCCTTCAAAACTGCTTCCCTTAAAACTTGTGTTGTCTTCCTTCGAAACTGCTTCCCTCAAAATTTGTGTTGTCCTTCTTCGAAAACTACTTCCCTTAGAACTTGTGTTGTCATTCTCTCCTTTAAAATTTGAATTGTATTTCTCTCCTTTAGAACTTGAATTGTCTTCCCTGTTCTTCAGATGGGTACTTTTCTTTGTAGCCTGCCTTTCCATCATCAACGACATTTTCTGCCCCTGTTTCAAATCAAAGAAATTTTTTTCAGTTTAAAATGTGTTGATTGGTTATGATACTCTTTCTGGGGATAACTTTTCCCTTGCTCCTTTCCGTACTCTGTCTTTTCCGACCATCTTGAACTTCTTCGAACTTTCCGACCCTCCGACTATTCCTTATCCACAAACTTCCCAACCGTTGTTTCCCAATTTTAATCCTTCTTTCCCAATCTCATACTCTCATGAAATCTTAAACCACTCCATCCTTTAGTCTTTCAACAATGCCTTTTACATCCCAACACATTATTTTTGTCCTGTCCTCGCCACGCTTCGCTCCGCATCATATTGGAAATTGGTAGTAAACTCTGAAAATCCTTCCTATTTGTTAAAACAAACTACTATTGAAAAAATCTTAACCAAAAGAAATGAAATATGATGACTTCAAAAGATAGAAAAATAAAAGGAAAAGTCTTCCTGAAAAATTGTTTGAGGAGAAGAAAAAGAAAATGACTTATCTGAATGGTATAACTGATCCCAATGATCATGTCGTGCATTTCATTTCATATTAATCAACCCAGTCTATTATATCAATCAACTTTCTAATGGCCTTGCTTTGCGTTTCAAAGGTTCTACAACCCAACTCTTTTGCTGAATCAACATCTTCGTTATGCTTGATGCCTCAGCGGATCCTTTCCGCCAACCTTATCTCGTTTGTCCCCTTTTTAACTCCTTGTCGCCTTATAGTGCCCTTCGAGGGGTTTTCACTAATAAGACTCTCTCATTTCTCTCAACTCCCGTAGCCTTATGTTGCCTGTGAAGGTTTTCACCAATAAGACTCTCTCATTTTATTTCTCTCAACTTTCGTCGCTTTATGGTGCCTGTGAAGATTTTCACCAATAAGACTCTCTCATTTTCATTACTTTTCCTGCTGGGACCAAAGTGTTATCCTTGACATGAATCACTTCCATTTGTCTGTCTCGGCAAGTCTCGAAAAATGATCGAAAGGTCTTTATTTGGATATCAATGTGGGTTCTTGTGTATAGTTAAAAGAGAAAGGGTATCAAATGGCTCAAAACAATTTTGATGGGTAAAAATTACAACTTTTGGAATCAAATTTCTTTCTTAAAATCATAAACACAACTTCTGCTCCAGTTTTCTTGCTTGGGGATCTTTTGATTTTTGTTTCACTATGACCGAACAGTGAAGCTGCCTACGTATCCTCTTTGAGGAATCAGGTCAAACGTAGTTCACCCGAATTCCTTGTTGTTACAATTTTTTCTTTTTTCTTTTTTTTTTTTTTACTTTCCTTTTCTTTATGTATTTTTTTTCTTTTCTTTCTTCTCTTTTCCTTTCTTCTTGGTTATTGATTCCAAAAGAGGGTACGAAATAAAATAAATAAGGCTCGAAAGGGTGAACATAGGGTAAAGTATTTAGATAGCAGAATAAATTGCCTTCGTCATTTCAACCTTCGAGATAATGCCAAGTACAAACAATCAGTGATTATACTAAAGAAATCATACATAATATCTCTTGACCGCATCCGAATTGATAGCCATATCTATGCATTTTCCTTCAATATCTGTTAAACATAAAGCGCCATTGGATAGTACTCTGGTTACGATGAACGGTCCTTGCTAGTTCGGGGCGAACTTGCCCTTTGCTTCAGCCTGATGTGGAAATATTCGTTTCAACACTTGTTGCCCCACTTCAAACCACTTGGGACGCACTTTCTTGTTATACGCTCTTGCCATCCTCTTTTGATACAATTGGCCATGATATACTACTGCCAATCGTTTTTCATCGATTAAACTCAACTGCTCCAAACTGGTTTTGACCCACTCATCATCATCAATCTCAGCCTCGGTGATAATCCAAAGAGACGGGATTTCAACTTCCGTAGGAATCACTGCTTCAGTGCCATATACCAATAGATAAGGAGTTTTACCCACTGAAGTACGAACAGTAGTGCGATAACCCAACAACGCAAATGGTAACTTCTCACGCCATTGCCCGGAACTTTCTACCATTTTCCTCAATATTTGCTTTATGTTCTTGTTGGCTGCCTCAACTGCTCCATTCTCCGTAGGACGATATGGGGTAGAATTGCGATGCGTAATCTTAAACTGTTGACATACTTCCTTCATCAAATTTCTATTAAGATTAGCACTGTTATCTGTGATGATTACCTTTGGGATTCCGAACCGACAGATGATATTCGAGTGGACAAAATCACCCACTGCTTTCTTGGTTATAGACTTGAAAGTTTTAGCCTCAACCCTATGGGTGAAATAATCAATGGTCACCAGAACAAACCTGTGCCCGTTGGACGTTGCTGGTTCAATTGGTCCAATGACATCCATGCCCCCTATTAAGGCACAACAGGTGAGTGTACTTAACCTCGTAAGTCGTGAACTTCTTGTATTTATTACCTTGGAGTCAGATTGATTTTTAGACTGGGCTGAGGGTTCCTCATGCATGCCATGTCATTAGAATCAGCGTGAAAAAGAACTAGAAATAAAACACAAATAAAATGTCGGAAATAACGAAAAAGAGAAATTTTATTTTACTGGAAGATACAAGATAACAAGGTTTACACACTTTAGACGAAACTAAAAATAAGATCTGAATGAGAACCCTGGAATAATCTAGACAAACTTGAAGGAAAGTCAGAGCGAACTACCAAGATTCCTTCCTGGCTAACCGAGACAAGAATATTTTTCTCATCACCATGCTTGGCCTCTTAATCACTGAGTTTTGCACCAACATTTCCAAGACCATTACCAATTTCAACATCATCAGCTTTAATCAACACGTCCCCCAGAAGATCCGCATACTCCCTGTCACTGTTATTGGTCACGATTACCCCTTCGTGAATTATTCTTTCTATATCCTTTTTCAAAGAACAACAATTCTCAATGCTATGCCCTTGGACGTTAGAGTGATACATGCATCGTACAGTAGGATCAAAGACTTTTGCACATGGGTCTGGAGTATAACCGAGGAGCGGCTCAAATCAGGCCAGAATGCTTTAACTTTTCAAACAAACTTGCATAAGATTCTCCAAAAGCATTCTCTTTTTCCAGTAATCTTTTTACTTTATACTCTGGCCTTGGTTGGAATCTTTTGTGGACATGTGGCTGATATGCTTGAGGAGGCAGACAATACCTTTGTGGGAGCGGCGCAGACCATCACGGGCCTTGAAGATATGGAACATAGGGTGGTACAATATGGATAGGATACCGGGGAAGTGATGGACGACTTCGGGGGTTCTGTAGAGAGAAATGGTAGTTGGGAGGAGATCCACGGGGTCGATATGGAGGTTGAGGGTGTTTAGCAAGAACAACCACTGGACCTTGTCGTTGGGGGGGCTCAACAACATCTTTTCTATTTATGGGAAGATTATCCTGGACAACTTGTTCGCTCCATCTGAGCCAAAGTTTCCTAAAACTTTCTCTAGGTTTCTTTTCTATCTGAGATATGGAGGAGTGATCTGGAATAATGTCTATATTATTCTGAAAGTGTCGCACAAAATCCTGAGCCATGTCATCCCATGTATGCCACTTAACGACATCCTGACGATTATACCATTCCAAAGCTGCCCCAGTCAAGCTTTTGCTGAAATATGCCATTAACAACTCGTCTTTCTCGCCAACATTCCTAATTTCCTTGCAATATTCCCTCAGATGGCCTACCGGACCTTCACACTCCTCATTCAAGTTGAACTTTGGTACTTCAAACCTTTCGAGCAGGCGGACATCAGGGAATGTACACAACTCTTGGTAAGACATGTCGCCTTGGTCTTCCGTCCCTTGCACATTTTTTAAGGATTGTTCAATATCCCCCAGCCTCCCAAAACTCGGAGGAAGAATGATGGAGATATTAGGGCGATTGGGAGATGTCAAAGTTTAAGTAAGGACGACATCTGAGAAACCAGGGGGTGGAGGTGGTGGTGTCTTCCCGACCATCCAAGCTTGATACATGTCTGTTATGTGATGTCTTAATATCCTCACTTCATAAGCCAAACCTGTCCTGTTCACCCAACAACCTTCGGGTACTGATATCCACTACTCCAATTCTGTTGTCATCCGTCATCGACCTTTTGGGTTTTTAAGTTGTAGGGAGGAGTTACTAGTTCTGGAACCACAACCAACCACCTTTCTGATTAATGTGACAAAATGAAACTATCACGTTAGCGTTAGGGCATTTAACAGACAGGCAAACATACATTAAAGATGTAATGCAGCTAAACAGTTAACCATTTCTATTATGCATTTGTTTGGTTGCTTGCGTCATTCCGGCTTCTTATAATTGTGCCCATTCTAACTCCCCCCCCCCCATTTTGGTTATTTTCATTTTCCCTTTCTTTTTTTTTCTTCTTTTTTTTAGTGGCGGTCGAATCTTATATGGATTGCCTACGTATCATGTCCCCGCATGAATCAGACCGTGCGTAATTCTGGCCGATAAGTGCAAAATGGCTATAAAAAAAAAATGGATTTTTTTTCATAAAATAAAAATGTATTTATTACAACGACAAATTTCATTACAAGATTAATGGACTCCAAAAGACTTTACATCAAAACAGTCTAAAAATAGACTAACAGACTCTGACTGACAAATATATACTTTTTTTTTAATCATCACTGTTTCTCAAAAAATTTCATAAAAATATCTGGTTTTGTCAATACGGCCTTTCAGCACTTCGAAGAATATTTAAAGGCTGTGTTTGTTAACCGCTCAAAAATTTTGAGAAATGACCAAATGCGGTTATTCTTGCAAAAACGGCCTTCCGGCGTCCTTTTGGGGACATTCGGCTATTTTGGACAAAATGACATCACCTTACTTATGGCAAAACAACAATATTTATTTACCTAAAAAATTTAGAATAATTGAACCCGATATGGGTTGCCTATGTATCCCACATCCGGTGAGAATCAAACTTACGTAGTTCTGCCAAATAAAACAAACTATTTTTTAAAACAAAGACATTTTTTTCTCTTTTCATTTGAAAATAGAACAAGCTATTTTTTGAGAACAACATTATTTTTCTTTTCCCCTTTTTATTTTATTTTATTTGGCAAACAAAAACAAGCTAAAAATAAAACATTTTTTCCTTTTTTCATTTTCAAAAATTCGACAGAGTTTTGACACTATTTGGACATTGGGTATTTTCAAACAAGTGATTAACTCTTTTACCCTCTACATCGTTATTTCTCTCTTCTTCCCTTTTTTTTTGTTTTTTCAATTTTTCCCAATAGCCGGTCAGCATGCAAGTCTGAATGAAATAAATGCACAAATACCGCGTAAGATGCATCAGGATGGTCTTTTTCATTTCAGGTACACCTGTCCTAGACAGACCCAACCCCTGTGTTGAGTCTCCAAAGTCAAAAATGCACATGATGCAAACAAACGTTCCTACTAGGGACGAGGCTTTGTTATACTAAGTTTAAAACCTGGGTGTATTGTTCTAGACCTGGTTTACCCGAGCGGACAACTCGAGCCGAGGGGGGCTGCGTACCGGTAACCAAAAGATCATCCGGCTTTGCAACTTGTCCGAACCTCGTTCTATTTAGGATATGACACTAACAAAAAGAAGTCACGACCAGCATGCACTCCTCAGGAGAGAGAAGAGAAGGGTTTCGTAGCAGTTTATATATACAGTTCAAATAATATCAAAGTAATAAAAGCAACATTTGGCATATTAAATCCAAACATGTAATAAAATCAAATAATAAATAAAGCCAAATACAACAATTATTCCAAGCTCGAATTCTCGAACCCTAAATCGATGTTCTGGGTTCTTGTCCCCAGCAGAGTCACCAGAGTTGTCACACCTTATTTTTCCTACTACACCCCATGAAGGGGTGTAATAAAGGGAGTTATTTCCAACTTGAAGTGACAATCGAAACAGGATTTATTATTAGAAGATTCAGAGTCGCCACTTGGGAATTTAATGGTCTCCCAAGTCACCGATTGGATCCCGATTCCGAGGAAAATATGACTCCGTTAATAGTCTGCGAACCAGAAATCCGAGTAAGGAATTCTGTTAACCCGGGAGAAGTTGTTAGGCATTCCCAGGTTCCGTGGTTCTAGCACGGTCGCTCAACTGTTATATTTGAAATATTTATATGATTTCAAAACATGTTTTAGCTTATGTGCTTTTTAACCTTGAACCGCTTTTATTATTTTTTAACGAGAAGTGCAACGTCGTGAAAACGTGCCTCGAACCACGTCACATAAATGCACCCGTGATTGTTGACACATTTCGACTTTGTTGAGACTTGGATTTGGGTCACATAAATGTGCACCCGAGTTTAGGAAGGTAAATTATTAAAAGCGTGCCTAAAGCGACTAACGCGTTATTATCTTTGGGGAGGGCTGTGAAATTCGCTAAATGGCCCATCCCGAATTCTAAGTATTTTAACACAAACATTTATTGAGGGCCCTGCAATTTATGTGTTTTGTTTAGCAAGGCTCATCTGGTTTTATTATTTAAAAGGCAAACCTAAAGCAACTATGATATTCTACTTTTATTTGTCTCTAATAAAAGAAAAATTCCTAATTAATTAGTATTATCTAATACAAGCCAAGTGATAGTTTTGAATTAAACATGCTATTAGGCTCAAAGATAAGCCCAAAGTATAAGTATTGCAACTTTAGTCTACAACCAAAATTGGCCAGACGTAGGCCTTGGCCCAGGCCTAAACGAGGAAGGAACCAGGACTGGCCTGGGCCGTGTGTCAAGTCACTTAAGGCCCAAACTTTCGGAAGCTAGGCTGTTGACAACCCTGTTCTTTTAAACCAAATAGCACGTAGATTCAATTAAAGACAAAGATCTGCTGAATTTATTTCAAGTTATTCTAAGTGTGTTCACAATTGGTGATAATATTTTCAATTAGATTTACTTGCTATCTAAATTGAATTATCCAACTCAATGACCAAACTTAACAGCTTTGAACATTTCTTCACTGATTTCTACTCAAGCGCTAATATTAACTTGAAAATACCATTTCGAGTTCACATAGCAATCAGATTTAAAACACTTACTCACGAGAAATTGTTAAGTTATGAACTAATATTAACGGTTATGGAAAGCTGCGATCTACGAAAATAATTAGCGACCGTGTTATGAAATTAGTTTAACAGATCAAAGCGGAAGGTTAGTAACAGCTGAATTATCAGGAGTCCTACTTTCAGCATGAATAGACTAAACAAATTAAACTAAGCTCTATGCTAAGGTACAATCCCAACAATTCATTAGACCAGTTTATACAAATTATCCATTAAGCATAATCGTCCTACATATGTGAAGTACAAACAGGACAGGAAAACTCAAATGCCAATTCAATTACATTCATCATTTTTTACTTTTTCAACATCAAATTTACATTGATTCCTTCAAAGTTCATACGAGATCAAGGGAGGTACCTGGAAATCAGAATATAACAAAAAAGAGAAGTTAGCAACAGCAGAGCAAGCAGCAACGATTTGGAGTTTCAAACAGCAATCAACACAGCCCAGTGATTCCAGAAATGCTTTAAACCAAACGAGACTGATATATCAACCCCAAAACAGCAATAAAATGCCCAAAAATGAACACGGGAAATCAGTACACTCAACAGATGACCCACATCGACTTGAATTAACCAAATCCAACACATAGACAACTCGAACAGCCTTCAAACCATCAGATATCGAACAAAACAGGGAGATTCAAGTAGCTTTGATCCTAAATGAGCTAGGAACTTGAATTAAGTACTGGAATCTGAAAACGACTTATGGAAACACTAATGTAACAGTGATTTTTTGATTTTTTGTTGTTTTTCTGAAATTTGAGAAGACTAAGATCTAAAGTTTTTTTTTTGAATTTCCAATTCTCACTTAATTCCCTTGACTTAATGCTATTAACTCTCTCTTCAACTGAGTTTGAAATCTCTGTCAGACTGAATTCTCTCTATTTATCAAACTCTCTTCTGTTCTCAGAATCTTTTTTTCCTCCCCTTTCAGAATGTGTCTATGTGTTTATTTATATTCCTAAATTTATATTCCTAAAACTCATCCTTTTCCAACTCCTAAAAACACTTCAACAATTAAGAAACAATTTCCCCCATCACCCTCTAATTTTCAAACACTAGAACAGGAATCTCCGTACCCCATTACCCCCTATTTCCTATTATTCTATTCATCTGGTATGGGCAGCCTGATATTTAAACTAGGCGTGCCCTCACAGCCCATGTTGCTTCTGGTTTTCATTCTTTAAAGGTACTAAACGAGTTGTCCTTCCAACTACTGATCTTATCAACTCATTAGTTTAGTAGTGTATTATCCATTTACTATTATTTAATTCAAAAGGCATGGGCATCCTATATTCTAATCAATTCCCCTTAACCTTTGTAATATGGTACCCATGTTACTTCTGATTTCCAATAAGAAGTGCATAAACAGGGTGTTCTCTACACTACTGATCCCCTTCTGATTAAACAATTTGTTAGGTTGGTAATACAACACCATTCTACAAGTAGAAGAGTATTCTTACTTATATATATATATATAATCCCTAATTCGACTGTCTAAGTGAATTAAACAAAGTACAAACTTCAGTCTTGACACCAAACTGACATCCTAATTATTCGAAACACAACATTGGATTTTTATAGGGAATCAAACATCAAACAAAGGAAACAACTTAAATGCAATTACACCAATAGTAACAGGAAACAACTATGCGAATTTTCACAGATTTACACAAACGACCTATTGAAACTGACTAATTCAAAATATTCAACAACAACAAAGACACAAATCAGAGAAAACCTAATCATTAAATCCTAAATAAAACAAGAAAGGAGTAGAAGATGAAATTAACGGACGAAAAATAAAAGTAAAGAAACAGAAAACCTACTAGATTAATGGGGACCGTGGTTTGAACCTTAAAAAATCTTTGGATTTGCGGCTAAGATGGACCTTAGTCGAGTGTTCTCGACTGAGATCATGCAGCTAAGGTCAATTTTGACCTCAATCCTTGAGACAGCTCTTTGACCTTTAGTTTTAAAATTCAAATTTGAGAGGTTCCCAAAACATTCGAGGGAAACTAGGTAAGGGGAGGTCACGAGGGCTACAGGGTATTAATTTAAGACTCATTGGATAAACTAGGGTTTGACCAAGCTTCTTTGATTTTAGATTCGAGAAGCTTGGCCGTGATTCGAGGGAAACAAACCTAGGATTCGGAAAGAGGGAGTTATGGGGGTTATGTGGTGTTGTTTTGGTGGTGTTTGGACGACGGCCGCCGGCGGAGGCAATTTCTGGCCGGCGGTTTACGGCGGAGGTTGGTGGACCGGTTGATTAACAAGAACCAACGGTCCAGATTAAAAAGGGGGAGGCGGGGGGGGGTAAAACGGGGTCGTTTTAGGGCTAATGGGGGTGGACCGGGTGTGGGAACGGGTCGGGTAAATAAACGGGTATAGGGATGGGATCTTGATGGGTTTTGGGTGTGTTTGGGTTTGGGAGCTTAATTAAAATTGGCCCAATTTGATTTTCTTCCTCCTTTCTTTTCTTTTTCTTTTTGTTTTCTTCCTAAATTATTTTCCAATATTAAAAACTAAAATTTATAAACCAAGTTAACTTAAAAATACTAATTATCTAATTATCACAAACACTTAAGTACCCAATCACACAATTAAACACTAAAATGCAAAGTGCGTTATTTTTATGGTTTTCTTCATTTTATAAAAATAAGTAGTTAACTATTTGACTCAAAATTATACCACTAACCCCTAAATGCAAATGCTATATTTTTGTATCTTTTCATTAATTTCCTTACATAAACGTGCACACACAAATGCAGACAATAACAACACAAAATATCACAAAAATTCACGAAATTGCACACAATAAAACCAACATTTTTGTTTTGATTTTGTGGGAGTAATCCATGTGAGGAAAAAATCACATGCTCACAGCTTGGAATTTAAACGAGTTCAGGTAGTGTAAACTTAAGGAACAGTCGATGAAACACATCTAGAAAGAACCCAGATAAAGTCCGGTAAAGGCAAACAAAGGACTAGAACTCAGTAGGAAATACACAGTAAAGAAACACATAAGATAGGCATGTGAGAGCATGATATTGAAACCAGTATGAAATAGAACAGAGCACAAAAGAAAAAACTTCATAATACAGCAAATATAAGAACACACGAAAAACATACGAGTCAGAAAAGAGAAAATAAGAACATAGCAGGGATCGATTCACCAAGAAAAGAAGAAGAAGGGTCAGAAACATTTTTAAGAACCTTTTCCAGAAACCCTAAACGGAAAGAAGTAAATTTTGAAAGAAAATCAGAGAAAACATTTAACAAACTTAAGCGATAGTGCAAATATGTAACAGATCTAAAAATAATCGGAGAGAACCTCGATAGTTAGGGTTTCAGATGAACCCTAGAGATGAGAAAGGCTTCAAAAATGTCCTATCTAAGTCGGATGAGGTCAGAATCAGGCTCAGAAGACCAAGAACCTCCAGAGCAAGGCCGAAGATGGCCGGAATCCTCGAATCGGTGAAGGTCTGAGTGAAGACTCTCGAGGTCTGGCCTCAAACCTTCGAGCAACAAGCATGTGAGAGGTGAGTATAGGCTTTCCATGGCCTGAGAAGCCATGGACTCCGGTGAAAACACGGTGGAACAAGGTAGGGGGAGGCTAGGGTTCCGAAGAACCTTGAGAGAGTTTGAGAGAGTTTGGAGGTTCAAGGGCGGCTGAAGGGTGGAAATGAATTAGGGTTAGGGGTAGTCAGTGAATTAAAAAGGAAAGGGTTAATCTGAGTCGTTGATCTTCTAGATCAACGGCTGTGATTAAAAGGGAAAATCCGGTTAGGTATTTAATTGGGTTATGGATTGGGTTGATTTTAAAGTTGGGCCGGTTGAAATTGGGTTCAAATTGGGGCTGTAATGTGGCTATAATTGGAATGTAAATGGGATATACGTTAAATAGCAAATTTTTCCCTTTTAATTTAATTAAAATAGTTAAAATAATTTATAAAACCAATTAAAAGCACTAAATTGATTAATAATATATAAATTTAATTTAAAAATACTGGGAGCAATTTTAAAATTGTAAGAGGTTATTATTCGCAATATAGGCTATAATTAGAATTTTATGTAATTTTAGCTTAAAATATATAATAGATTTATAAAAAATATGCAAAAATTACCTTAATTACATTATGATGTAAATATGAGGAAGGAAATAAATTTGCTCGACAAAATGATAGTTTTTTGGGAATAATTATTGGATTTTGTACTGTTAAAACAAAATGAAAAAAATGATTTTTAAAAGCGGTTAAAAATTTAAAAAAATATCAAAAATTCTTGGGCCTACTTATATATGCATTTACATGCTATTTTGAGAGTATTTTGAGTATAAAAAATAGATAGGGAAAAATTGGGTATCAACAGGCGCCTGATTGCCAAAACTTGAATCGGATTCCCTTGTTCTCCAGGTGGGCGCCTAATTGCCAAAACTTGAACTGTATTCCCTTGTTCTCCAGGTGGCGCCTGATTGCTAAAACTCGAACTGTATTCCCTTATTTTCCAGGTGGGCGCCTGATTACCAAAACTTGAACTGTATTTTCTTATTCTCCGGGTGAGCGCCTGATTGCCAAAATTTGAATTGTGTTCCCTTGTTCTCTAGGTAGGAGCCTGATTACCAAAGCTCGAATTGTGTTCTCTTGTTCTCCTGGTGGGTGCCTGATTACCAAAACTTAAACTGTATTCCCTTGTTCTCCAGGTGGGCGCCTGATTGCCAAAACTTGAACTGTATTCCCTTGTTCTCCAGGTGGACGCCTTATTGCAAAAACTTGTACTGTATTCCCTTGTTCTCCAGGTGGGCGCCTAATTGAAAATACTTGAACCGTGTTCCCATGTTTTCTAGCTGGGAGCCAGATTACAAAAGCTAGAATTGTATTCCCTTGTTCTCCAGGTGGACACCTGATTACCAAAACTCAAATTGTATTCCCTTGTTCTCCAGGTGGGCGCTTGATTACCAAAACTTGAAATGTATTCCCTTGTTCTCCAGGTGGGCGTCTGATTACCAAAACTTGAACTGTATTCCCTTATTCTCCAGGTGGGCGCCTGATTACCAAAACTTGAATTGTATTCTCTTGTTCTCCAGGTGGGCGCATGATTACCAAAACTTGAACTCTATTCCCTTGTTCTTCAGGTGGGCGCCTGATTACCAAAACTTTTAACTCTATTCCCTTGTTCTCCAGGTGGGCGCCTGATTGCTAAAACTTTTAACTATATTCCCTTGTTCTCCAGGTGGGCGCCTGATTGATAAAACTTTTAACTGTATTCCCTTGTTCTCCAGTTGGGCGCCTGACTACAACAAAACAGACAAAACGAAAGAAACTTTTCTACCCCAGTTTGGTATCCGAGAACATATGTGAGTGTTAGTCGAATCATGGTACCCAAAAGAGCTCTAAGAACTTAAAAGCTAAATCACATTGTCCAGGAGGGTCCTGAAAACTATAATTAAATCTCATCTTATGAGTGAAAACTTCAAAACTAACTTATACTTCCTAAACGTAGAGCTTACTCTAAAACTTGTTATCCATGAAGGTCTTAGAATTCAACTAAGTCCCATTATCTGGGGGGGGGTCCTGATAACTTTACATTAAATTACATTATCCAGGATGGTCCTGAAAACTTGAAATTAAATCCCATTATCCAGGAGGGTCCTGAAGATTTACTGTTAAACCTGTCCGGTGCATGCTTTCCCCATGGGGCTCCTTCGGAATAAATGAAATTTCCTGCTCCTGTTTTAATCAAAGAAAATTTTATCAGTTTAAAAATGTGGTGGTTAGTTTAAGACATTCTTGCTAAAGGTGGCCCTCTCACTGCCATGTTTTTCTTTGATTGGTTGCCGTGAATCTAGCCAAGAATTGTTTGACTTTCTGACTGAATCTCAACCAACAGGACCCTGAATAACCCGAGTGCTCTACATCCAACCCGCTGTTTTACATTTTTGTCCTTCCTACCTAAACCTCTTCCACAAAATTCCCAAACCAGTTGACTAATGGAGTTTTCACTGACACCTTATTTTCCACTTTGCATCATGCCATCTCTGGTATGTTTTGGCTGCACTTTTCTTTTTGCAATTTGGAAGTTGGTAGTAAGCTTTGAAATCCTTTCTCACTTGCTTAAACAAGGCTGACATTGGAAAAAACTTAGAGAAATAAACCCAAAAAAAATGAAATGCACTTGACTTCAAGAGTTAGGAATAAATAAAAGAATCCAAAACTTGATCATTGTTTGGGGGAGAAAAGGAAAACAGACTTATCTGAGTGAAGAAACTGGCACCAATGATCATGACATGCATTTTGGATTAATCAGCCCAGCCTATTCAACCAATCACCTTTCAGTTGTCATACTTTATGCCCCGGGATTTCCATAACCCAATCTCTTCGCCAAGTCACTGACCTTGTTCGACTTGCGGTGCCATGAAGGGTTTTCACCAACAAACCTCTCTCATTTGTTCATCTCTCAACTAATTGTCACCTTACGGTGCCCGTGAAGGTTTTCACCAATAAGACTCACTCATTTTAATTTCTCTCATCTTTCCATCGCCCGAAGGTTCCCGTGAGGGTTTTCACCGATAGGACTCTCTCATTATCCACTTTCCCTTGTGTAGCACGGGGTGTTACCTCTGACGCGAATCATACCTCTATCTCGCTCGACTTGGCATTATCAAATATTGGTTGGAAGGCCTTTCTTCGGACCGTAATGTGGGCTTTTGGATGGGGGTTAGAAAGAAAGAATAAAGGCTCAAGGAAAATTGAGTGGGTTCACAATTACTACTTTTGGAATCAGATCTTTTACATAACCATAACTCCTGCCCCGGTTTCTTTGCCTGGGGGCTTTTGAATTTTTATTTGGGATGGGACCGAACCGTGAAGCTGCCTATGTATCCTTAAAAGAAATCAGGTCGAACATAGTTCATGTCATAGGAATTGCTTTGTTATTGTTACTTTTATCTTTTCTCTTCTTTCTTTTTTTCTTTTTTTCTTTGTTTTTTTTTTCTTCTTCTTTTTTCACTCTTTTTCATTCTTTTCCTTCTTTTTTCTCTTGTCTTTTCCTCTTTTCCTTCTTTATTTATCTTTTGTGTCCATGTTTCTGCACTTTGCTACTGATTCCAAAAGAGGAGTATGAAAGAAAATAAATAAGGCTCAATGGGGTAACAAAGGATAAAGTGTTTAGATAGCAGAATAAAATGCCTTCGTCATTCCAATCTTCAAAACATGCCAAGTACAAACAAACATAATTTAAACCAAAGAAATCATACATAATATCTTTTGACTGCATTAGAATTGATAGCCATATATACACATTTGCCTTCTATATCTGTTAAATACAAAGCGCCATTGGACAACACTCTCATTACGATGAATGGCCCCTGCCAATTTGGGGCGAATTTGCCTTTTGCTTCAGCCTGATATGGAAGGATGAGTTTCAATACTTGATGACCCACTTCAAATTTTCGGGGACACACCTTTTTGTTGTATGCCCTTGCCATTCTCTTTTGATACAACTGGCCATGACACACTACTTCCAGTCTTTTCTCGTCAATCATACTTAATTGATCCAAACGGGTTTTGACCCACTCATCATCATCATTTTCGGCTTCAGCAACAATCTAAAGAGATGGAATTTCAACTTTAGTGAGTATCACTGCTTCAGTACCATATACCAACAAATAAGGAGTTGCACCTACTGAAGTGTGATAACCTAGCAAAGCAAAAGGCAACTTCTCATGCCATTGCCTGGAACCTTGCACCATTTTCCAAAGTATCTTCTTTATGTTCTTGTTGGCTGCCTCGATAGCTCCATTTGCCTTGGGGCGATACGGAGTGGAATTTTGATGCCTAATCTTGAACTATTGGCATACCTCTTTCATCAAATGACTGTTAAGATTAGCACCATTGTTTGTGATGATTAACTTTGGGATTCCGAATCGATAAATGATATTTGAATGAACAAAGTCGACCACTGCCTTCTTGGTCACATATATGAAAGTTTTAGCTTCAACCCACTTAGTGAAATAGTCAATGGCCACAGAATGAACCTGTGTCCGTTTGGTGTCGCGTGCTCAATTGGTCCAATGATATCCATGCCTCAAGAAACAAAGGGCCATGGCGTGGATATTGTGTGCAACTCAGACGGCGGAGAATGAATCAAGTCTCCGTGTACCTGGCATTGATGACACTTATGCACAAAGCTGATGCAATCTCGTTCCATGGTGAGCTAATAATACCCCATTCGAAGAATCTTCTTTGGCAGAACATACCCACTCATATGCGACCCATAAAGTCTGGAATGTACTTCGGTCATGGTAGTCGTGGCTTGCTTAGCATCGATGCACCTCAACAGCCCGAGATCTGGAGTTCTTTTGTACAAAATTCCCCCGCTCAAGATAGTCAAACGTCGAATTGTTCTCTTTTGATCACCTGTGGCTTGTATCGGATATACCCTCATTCTGATATACTCTCTGATGTCATGGAACCACGGTTTACCATCAAATTCTTCCTCAACCACATTAAAATAGGCATGCTGATCACGAACTTGAATGCAGAGGGTCGACATAAGCTTTGTCCGGGTGGTGCAACATTGACACCAAGGTACCCAAAGCATCGGAAACCTCATTATGGATCCTTGGAATATGCCTGAACTCTATTGATCAAAACCGTTGACAAAGATCATGCAAACATTATCGATACGGTATGAGCTTTAAATCCCGTGTCTCCCATTCTCCTTGAATCTGGTGCACCAGAAGGTCCGAGTCTCCCAAGACCAAGACTTTCTGGACTCCCATGTCTACAGCTAACCTTAAACCTAAAATTTATGCCTCGTACTCAGCCATGTTGTTGGTACAATAGAAACGAAGTTGAGCCGCAATAGGGTAGTGATGCCCTATTTCATAAATAAGCACGACCCCTATCCCGACACATTTCATGTTAGCGTCTCCATCAAAGAAAAGTTTCCAATCCAATTTTTCAACCTGCTCTACCTCGTCAATATGCATCACCTCCTCATCGAGAAAATAAGTTCTCAATGGTTCATACTCTTCGTCGATCGGGTTCTCGGCCAAATGATCCGCCAATGCTTGAGCTTTCATCGCGGTCCGACTCACATAGATAATGTCAAATTTTGTGAGCAAAATCTGCCACTTCGCTAGTCTTCCTGTGGGCATTGGCTTTTGAAAGATATACTTTAGAGGATCCAGGCAAGAAATGAGGTAAGTAGTGTGAGACGACAAATAATGCTTCAACTTTTGTACCACCCAAGTCAGGGAGCAACATGTCCTTTCAAGGGGAGTGTACTTAACCTCATAGGATATGAACTTCTTGCTGAGATAATAGATGTCTTGCTCCTTCCTGCCAGTGATGTCATGTTAACCCAATACACAGCCGAACGAGTTGTCTAAAGACTGCCAAATGAAGAATTAAAGGCCTTCCGGGTTCCGGTGGGACCAACACAGGTGGGTTAAACAAGTAACCCTTTATCTTATCAAATGCCGCCTGACACTCATCAGTCTATTTGACCACAGCATCCTTCTTCAGCAACTTAAGTATGGGCTCACAAGTTGTCGTGAGTTGAGCAATAAACTTGCTGATGTAGTTTAATCGCCCGAGCAAACTCATCACCTCAGTCTTGTTCCTTGGAGGTGGAAATTCTTGGATATCTTTGATCTTTGACGGGTCCAACTCAATGCCTCGACAACTGACTATGAATCCCAATAGTTTTCCAGATGGAATACCAAATGCGCACTTAGCAGGGTTAAGCTTAAGATTGTATCTGCGGAGCCTTTGGAAAAAATTCCTCAAATCTCCGACATGGTTGGCCTGTTGCTTTGACTTTATGATCACATCATCCACATAAACCTCAATCTCCTTGTGTATCATGTCATGGAACACAATAGTCATTGCCCTCATATAAGTTTCCCCAGCGTTCTTCAAACCAAATGGCATTACCAAATGCCTCGACGACTGACTATGGATAAATGTTGTCTTTTCTGCATCCTCCTCATCCATCAAAATCTTGTGGTATCCCGCATAGCAATCCACAAAAGAACCTATCTAATGTTTAGCACAGTTGTCAATCAAGATATAGATGTTTTGCAATGGAAATTTATCCTTTAGACTTGCTTTGTTGAGATCGTGGTAATCAACGCACACCCTGGTCTTGTCGTCCATCTTTGGCACTGGCACAACATTAGCTAACCAATTGGTATATCACGTGAATCGAATGAACTTTGCATCCAATTGATTTGTGATTTCTTCCTTAATCTTCACACTCATGTCAGTTTTGAACTTTCTCAGCTTCTGCTTGACGGAAGGGAATGTCGGGTTTGTGGGCAATTTGTGAACCACCAAGTCAATACTTAGACCCGACATGTTGTTATATGACCATGCAAAAATATCTTTATATTCAAACAGTGCTTTGATTATTTCTTCCCTGATTTATGGCTCTAAGTGGACACTTATCTTGGTTTCCCTAATATTATCCGGATCCCTTAAATTGATTGCCTCAGTTTCATTCAAATTAGGCTTGGGTTTCTCTTCAAAGTGACATGGCTCTTTACTAATTTCTTCAAATGATTCATCTTCATCATATTCTATTTTATCATCACACTCTATTTCTTGGATTACTATTTTAGAGTTAGATTGGATTTTAAGACTTGGCTAAAGATTCCTCATGCATGTCATGTCATTGAAATCAGCATAAAAAGAACTGTATAAAGAAAGAAAAGAAAATGACACTATCAGGAGTAATGGAAAAGGGAAATTGTATTTCATTAGAATTAAAGGATAGAAGGGTTTGTACATCAAAAAAGACGGAAATTAAAATCTGAATTATAACCCTGGAATAATCCAGATAAACTGAAGGAAAACAAAGAAAACTACCAAAACTCCTTCCGGGTAGGGAGAGAAGTAGCATCCCAATTGTTAATCTTGACTTTCAGCCCAACAAACAGCACATCCGCTTTGCTGAAACCCTCCCCAGTTTTTACCATGTTCACCTTATCGAACAGGCTCTGGAACCTTTTAATCAATTCTTCATCAAAATCAACCACAGGCTTTGGAATTGTTTCTACTAGACGCTTCACGACCCCTACCTTGATGAAAGACCTGGAGAGATGTGGGACTGGCTTAGGGAGCAACCATACCCTCTTTTTTAGCTTTCTAGCCTTTTTCACATCATCCCCTGGCTACACGATACCTTGCAGAGATGCGCCTAGACCCTTGCCCGACACAAAACCATTTTTCAACATTTCGGTTGCTACCATGACAGTTGCAGAAGCTAGCTTTGGCCCCTGAATGTATTCCCCTTCCGGAACCTTTTCAACTGACACCGTCTCAGAAAACCTGGTAGACCCACGACCCTTTATCTTCCTCAACTTCGATAAACAGGGTGGATGTTTCATTGAAAGTACATAAGTTCTCATCGCCATGCACAACTATTTCTTGTCCATCCCACTCGAACTTCACCATCTGGTGCAGAGAAGATGTTGCACCTTGGCAACATGTACCCAGGGCTTTCCCAACAACAAATTGTAAGAAACAGCTACATCAAGCACCTGGAACTCCATGATAAATTCAACTGGTCCTATTGTCAACTCGAGCATGATGTCACCAACAGAGTCTTTTCCCCTCCGTCAAAACCTCGGACACATATACTATTCTTGTTAATCCTCTCATCATTGACTTTCAACTTATTCAGAGTAGAGAGAGGGCAAATGTTTGCACTGGAACCATTGTCAACCAACACCCTTGTGACCACAAAATCTTCGCATTTCACTGTGAGATGGAGGGCTCGATTATGTTCCGTACCCTCCAGAGGAAAATCATCATCCGAGAATGTGATCCTGTTAGACTCAAATATCTTATTGGCAATCTTCTCCAAATGGTTCATTGTGATTTTTTCGGGGACATGAGCTTCATTCAAAATCTTCACCAAGGCCCGGCAGTGCTCATCTGAATGGATCAATAAAGACATCAAGGAAATCTGAGCAGGGGTCTTTCTCAACTTCTCCACGATGGAGTAATCTTGTACCTTCATTTTTCTCAAAAACTCTTCCGTCTCTTCTTTAGTGACCCGTTTCTTCACTAGAGATGGATTGTCTCTGAGTGTTTTAGCTTTCCTTAACTCTTCCGGGGCAAAGCATCTCCCCGCCCGAGTTAAAACCTAGGCTCACTGACTTCTTCTTTCACTTCCTTCCCCTTATAGGTCACTACCACTCGCTCGTAGTTCCACGGGACAATTTTGGTGTTAGCTACCGGTAGCTGGGTCACCGGTTTGATAATGATAGGGTCCGTGCGAGCACCCTCCATAATTATGACGGTTTTCTTGCGACCCCTAGCACAATCACCTTTGGCTTTTCTTGCTTTGCTATAACATCACTTGGGGACCTCTTTTCAACTACAACAATTGGCTTATCATTTGGCATGCTCAACTTGTCCATCGATCCTTCAACTATTGGAGAGGTTGCTTTTGTGACAACCGGGTCCTTGATCGACTTACTTTCACTAGACCGGATCACCATAACAGATTGTGAACGCTTCTTGGGCTTCCCATCTTTGTGCACTATCTCAATCATGTGAGTTTCAGCATGGGCCGGCAATGGGTTCTGGTTGATATTGGGTGTCTCTAGGCTCTGGACCACAATCTGGTTCGTATCAATTAGCTCTTGTATGGTGTTTTTCAAGTGTCAGCACTTTTCTGTGTCATGTCCCGGAGTGTCAGAACAGTACGCACACCTAAGAGAGTAATCCAGGTTCTTTGGAGGGGGTTTGGTAGTTTCGACTCAATTGGCCTCAGAACATCCAATTGTCTCAACCTTTGAAATAGGTTGGCATAAGACTCTCCAAGCGGGGTGAAAGTTTTCTTGCGTTGCAAACTTTCATTCCTGAATTCTGGCTTGGGCTCAAAGTTTGGACAACGGGGTTTCGGTATGTTTGTGGAGGTGGGTAAGGGTTTCGTGGAATTGGCGCACGCCATTGCGGGTGAGGAGGGGGTTGAGCATATGACTGCGTGATGGACACTTTGGGACGATCCAAATTCAAATGTTAGGTCTAAGAACTTTTCCAACTTTTTCTTTAATTTTTCCACTCGAAATTCGAATTTAAAGGATGAATTTAAGCATAGATTCGTGGAGAAAAAATAAAAATCAAGTAAGAATTGCTTACCCAAAACACCTAGGTGAAAATCCCTCTCAAAATCGCCAATCCCGATCTCCCAAATCATTTTCCAACTTTTTGAAACTAAACCCTCGAAACTCTGATTTTTTGCCCAGCACTTCTGCTTCTGCGGTCCCGCTTCTGCGAAAAAATGACCGCATCTGTGAAACTCACTAAAATTCCAAAATCCTCACCTACGACCCACTGACCGCATATGTGGTCATGCAGGTGCGTAAACCCTTCCGCACCTATGGCTTCTTACTATTCCTCAGCTAGCCGCTTCTACGGTCAAATGTCGCATCGAGGACGTCTTCACACTGTTCCGACTACGGTCAAACTTCTAGAACTTAAGCTCTCATTTAGGGACTAAGTGTCCCAAAACTCTCCGAAACTCCAAATAATTGACAACTCACAGTAGCATAAAAAAATATGGGGAAAGCAGTTAATAGGGGATCGGGGCATAAATTCTTAAGACGACCGGTTGGGTCATCACAAAAAGCCTGACGTATTCTACTGAGATTTCATGATATGAACTGTAAATGTTTTATTGCTCATCACTACTGCTCAGACTTTATTTAATTGTATTACTTACTGAGTTGGCATACTCACATTACTTCTTGCACCTTGTGTGCAGATCCAGGGTTTGCTGGACGTGCTAGTAAGTGTTGATTTCATCCGTCGCGGATCTGTTGGAGTTAGCAAGGTAGCTGCATGGCGATCACAACCCTGCTCTTCTCCCTCATATCTTCCTATAGATGTTATTAGTTGGTTTCCATACTGTATTGGTCTTAGTATTATCGGACAGTTCTAGGTAGATGCTCATGACTAGTGATACCCCCGTGTCGGGCTTTCTTTTCGCACGGTTGTTTTGATTTAAACACTTTATGAAGGTTTATTGTTAAAAAGCTTTAATTTTATTTTAAGAATGAAAATATTGATTGGCTTTGGTAATGTGTCGGCTTGCCTAGTAGCACGATAGGCGCCATCACAACAGGGTAGTTTGGGTCGTGACAATATTATCCTGAAACTCCAGCACAGGAAAAGTTTCAGCATAATATACGGGAGATTGGAGCACCTGTGTATGAATTTCCAACATATTATGCCTGACCAGTATATTGCTGGAACTCCAGTATATTATGCTGGAAGTTCACATGTATAAAATTCGAACTTTAGTATATTATGCTGGAATATTTTTCGAATTTTGAATAGTGTTTTCATTTAGATTTATTTTTATATAAAAGGTGACTAAATTTGGATTACTTTTGAAACTATGACTATTTTTTAATCTCACCCCATAATTTGTGCAGAAGGAAGGTAGAGTCCAAGTTACCTTCTACTATTAGGTACTATTTTCCTTATTTATACAACAAATTTTAAAATACGAAAATACTTAAAAACTTATTCTAGGCTTTAAAGTTACCTAATTTTGTAAGGAAAAGGTATAGTATCCATACCAATGAAGACAGACGTTTTAGGTTAAGTATATGATGTCCTCCTTGAAGTTATACTCGGAAAAGAAAAGAAGAAATCAACGCAACTGAATATTAATTTTGCAACTATGGAACTGAGTGATGACTTAGTTGTAGAGATCATCTCGTACTTGCCTTTGAAGTTTGTAATTCAATGTAAAGTTCTAAGCAAGAACTTTAATACTAGGATTTCTGATCTTAATTTTTCTCAAATTTGGTTTCCACATCAAAAGTTTTCTTCTGCACTATTCGTCTATCATTTAAATTGGCCCAAACGCTTCAACAAAATCTCCATAAACTCTCTTGTCCCAACCACTCACAGCGAGACGACTTTTTTACCCTTTTACCCTTTAGTTTCGACCTCATGCAAGGGTCTTCTTCTCCTTGAATTTCGTGAGTTGAGGAGTTTCTGTGTTTTCAATCCTATAACTGGAGAGCACCAATTTATACCATACCATACTGGAGTTGATTTTGAGACGATTGGTGATGGCTTAGCTGTTGACTATCCCACGTCACATCAATATAAATTGGTAATATTTAATAAGCTGGCTGAACAAGAAGGGTATAAATTTCATGTATTTTCATCCGAAGGATCAGGCGAGTGGCATGAAGTCCAATTCAGAATGACTTTTAACAACTTGGCTTTTCACCGTAAACCTGTTTACGTGAATGATTCCTTGCATTGGCTCAGAAGTGATGGTCGTGTTCTTGCTTTTAATACAAAGAGAGAAGAGGCTACGATTCTTGACCTTCCCGAGTTCATCAATCATCATAATTCCATCTTCGACACGAGGCTTGGTACATGGCTAGGGATATCACAAGGTTTACTTACCCTTTTTTGCATTTTCAAGGAATCCATAATCATTGCTGCTTATGATTACATAAGCAGCAATTGGAGAGTTACTCACACTTCGGACAATGTCATTACTGGTCATGTGAACGGCTATATTGATGGTTTTCCAATCTGGATTGACAGCAAACAAGTGTCTTTCCTACATGGTAGTCGTCGACTGATACGACATCAGTATTTGTACGAGTATGATTATGAGATCAATGGGTATAAAAGAGCTGAAGTTTTAAATAAAGACTATATGATCAAGGACTACCTCTGCTCATTTGAACCAACTCTAGCCAGCGTCCACACGCCAATATTAGACACAGTCCATGATAAACATCGGCCAGCTATTATTGCAACGTTAGATGAGCTCAAACGATTTATTACTGAAGGTATTACATAGTTTCAGTTCAATTTTGTATTTTATTTGTTCTTGTTATGTTTTAATGGAGGCTCGAGGTCAATGATTAGCTAGTCATATGATGTCAACTAATGTCAAATTCAGTTCCAAATTTCAAATTCAGGAACTTGTTTCCCATTTGTTTTGTCTTAGGATGTTAGTGGCTCCTGTTATGTCCTTATTACTTTCGTTGTATCTGTAGTATTGTGTCATTGTTATTGTTTTTCTTTCTAACTATTTTCTGGTTGCTGGTGTTATTTTTTTGGCTTCGTCTGGTGTTACTGCTCCACTATCTCTATCCATCATCGTGAGCCGAGGGTCTATCGGAAACACCCTCTCTGCTCCTCCGGAACAGGGGTAAGGTCTGCGTGCATACTACCCTTCTCGGATCTCACTTGTGGGATTCTACTGAGTTGTTTGTTGTTGTTGTTGAACTTGTTTCCCATTTCTGATACTGGTTATTACTTGACTAGAATAGAGTTTACAATCTTGTAATTTTACACTCACCAACATAGGCGAAAGCTAGCAAAAAGTTATTGGGTTAATTTCCTCCTCAAAAACTAAATGTGTACAGGAAATAATAGTCATAGCCAACTAAATATGATGCTTATGAACTGTCATACTTTTCTCTTACAGCTAAAACAACTGCTTTGAACCAGTGTTTACCTTGAAAATGGTAATTACAATTAAATTTAATTTTGTTGTTCTAAAAATACGTAATTTATTTTAATGCTAGTTGTTAAGCGATAGATGCTAAGTGTGAGTCAGGAAAATGAGATAAGAGCTTGAGGACAGTATGTTATGCAAACCGAATGGCTATGAATCGGGGTCTCGAACTGGCCTACGCTGGGCCTCGAAGTCGAACCAAAGTTCAGACCGCGGATGGTCGATGAAGAACTAACAGTTCTAAGGACCTTGATGATGGCTCTTTACGATCAATGACGAGTAATAAATGAAGAACAATCAATAAAACACAATAAATATAAGCAATAAAATCAAAGGACAGTTGAATATGTTTAAGTTGAAGAGCAGAGAATGTTGTTGTTCTTGTATTGAATATCCTGTGTGCATGAAATAACAAGGGTCCCTTTTATGTAAGAGAGGGAATCACAACATGGTACATGTATAATTATTACAAAGAAACGTAGCTGGTTCAGCTATACTTAAAGGTCTGGTACGGACTTGTACTATTCTTGCAGGTGTTGTTAGCTTTGATTACGTGCCTTGGGAATTTCCCGCTTGTCCATGATAGCCACCGATTTGCGTTGCCCCGAGATCGAGCATAGGGAACCCTCGGGGTCGAACCTCGAGCTTTGCCTCGAACCTTCTGGAGACGGGCTACGAAATATCATAATGATCACAAAATCGGACTCTCCGATTTTAGCCTTGTACAACCAGGAACTAATGCAAGAATATCATATGTAGGTTGAATGGCTGGCTTAGACAACCAACTTATTAGGACTCCAAATTGAATTACAAAATGGACTCAAAACAAATCAAAAGTGGACAATTTGGCTCTCCGTATTAAACCTGTTTACGTGAAGGGTTCCTTGCATTGGCTCAGAAGTGATGGTCGTGTTCTTGCTTTTAATACAAAAAGAGAAAAGGCTACGATTCTTGATCTTCCTGAGTTCATGATCAGTCATCATGATCCCATCAATGGTAAAATTAGTCCCGATTTTGATACATGGTTAGGGGTGGCACAAGGTTTACTTACTCTTGTTTGCATTTTCAGGAAATCTATAACCATTGCTGTTGTCGCTACTGTGTTAAACCAAAAAATCAGAAAAAACTATTAGAAGAATTATAGAAATCTGAAAATAGTAGAAAATCAGAAATATTCCGAGTCCACAAGTTTCTTGTGTATCCTTAAGGAATTTTAATCCTCTCATACGTTGCCAAGATAATGGATTAAATCCTCCCAGGATAAAACGGAATAAACCTTCTTGCAACAGTGGCAATACAAACT
>MU755845.1:104847-138981 GCA_026770625.1 Nicotiana glauca | reverse complement strand
TTTTCCTCTTAATTTTTTTTTAAAAAGAAAGTATAGTGTACATGGATTTGACTATTCTCATTTTGCATGCTTGTTCTCTTTGCACGTCACTTGAAAGCTATTGGAATAAAATTTTACAAACTAGAACGCACAAGTGGTTGATAGAAGTTGCATTTTGACATTAACAACTTTTAACAAAAATAGTACTTTATCAAAAGAGCGAAGCTGTCAAATACACAAATGCAGTTATTTCATAAGTAGAGAAGAAAACCTTAAAAGCTATCAAATACACAAGTGCAGCTAATTACATATCCAATAATTTTTATAAAAAATTTTCTCAGATGGTCTACAAAGTGTCTAATTGGCACATATGTAATTTAGTTGAAGGGCCTGATAGGAACAACTCTTATGATTAAAACTATTAAATATATATCTTTCTTAAGATAAATAGTATAGATCGAAGATATTGTCATACATTTTTTAGCTGCGACAAAATAGCGGAGGCCTTTATGAGTTATTATTCTTTTTCTTAGTAAAACAAAGGAAATAACTCGGGAGCATTTGCTTATTCAAGATAACTCTGCGGAGAATAGAGCCATGTTGCATCATGCAAATGCATTCTATATCTGAACGCTCAAGAGAGAAGAAGCATTTCTCAGACAAAAGGCCAAAATTAAATGGCTAGAAGAAGGTGATTCCAATTCCGCTTATTTTTATAGCATTATCAAGGAAAGAAGGACGAATCTGAACATTCAACAAATTAAATTAAAGATGTAAATTGCAAGTGGATCTTAAATAAACAGGAGATTGCTAATGCAGTTGTCAATTACTTTCAAGACTTATTTTCATCCATGTAGGAGAGTGCAGACTTATCTAAGGAAGTTGTTATGTCTATTGATCCAGATAGTGCCCCAGGCCCAGATGGGCTTAATGGTAAAAAAATTTCAAGCAGCCTAGGATATTATCTGTGTTGATTCAAGAAATGCTAGCTATAATAGTTTTTTTTAAAGGTGATTGGTGCTAATTTTCCAAGGCTTATCACTTATACTTGCCTGGTTATGTTACCTAAGGTTGATCATCCCTAGATGTTCTCGAATTTAAGACCAATCAACTTGTACAATATTACAAGCAAGGTTATCTCTAAATTACTAAACAACAGGCTGGCTAAACTCCTGCCTAAACAAATGTCTTTAAACCAAAGTAGATTTGTAAAAGGCCGAATGATCTCAGAGAACATTCTTCTTGCTCAGAAAATTATAAAAGATATGGGTAAGCCCAATAATGGTGGCAATTTGGTCATAAAATTAGATAATTACCAAAGCATATGACAAAGTATCTTGGACTTATTTATGTTGTGTTGAGAAGATTTGGTTTTGCTGAAGATTAGGTAAATCTAATTTATGTCACGGCCCATTTCCAAAAATAGATCGTGATGACGCCCAACACCACTGTCAGGCAATCCAACGCGAAAAATGTAATTAAGTTCTCATTTTTACTTTTACCAAAATAAGTACAGCAATTCATAAAGCTCAAGTCAAATCAGAGATGAAAAATGATGCGCCAAAAATAGTTATACAACCCCAAAATAATAGTATACTAATGTGTGTGCCAAGACCTGGTGTCACAAGTAATGGGCAACTAGTAGAATGTACAAACGAATAAAAACTATCCTACTATCCGAGATAGAATAGACAGCAAAAGTAAAGAAAGACTCCATCAAGCTGCTGAACGGCACAGGAAGGGAGCAGTTCACCATGGAAGTCTCAAACTATGAATCAGGGGCGTGCACCAAAATGATAGCCAGATGTACCTGCCTTAGATCCTGTACAATTAAGTACAGAAGCGTAGTATGAGTATATAAATAACATGTACCCAGTAAGTAACTCGTTTAATCTCGAGTAAGTATAGACGAGAGGTCTAGGGTCAAATAATATAATAAGGTTTTATGCTAAGCATGTGAGTCACAGATAATCATCAGTTTGTAGCAAAAGATAATAAGTCATGTTCTGAACAATTTTGCAGTCAACCAATCACATTTCAAGTATTTAGCAGGTCATAGATGAGGTTGCACAAAATGCCGAGGTTGACGACCCGATCCAAAAGAAAATAAACGGTGCACTGTCAGAGGGTCGAATGACGCGAACCATAGATGCATTTATTTCTACCGAGGCGATCGACCCGATCCACAAATATCAATTTATATCAAGAAAACACATTAATATGCATTTATTTCCAAATAAATTCATACAAGCATCCACAAGTGTATACATTCGCTTATTTTCCTTTCCAAGTCTCTAGCATATCCTAAGTGGTCACATTAGCAAGAAAATATAGAGACATTCACCAATAAATCATGATATGAGTCCTAGACTACCCGAACAATTAATATAATAGTAGCTATGCGCGGGCTCTCGTCACCTAATGAGTATGTAGCCCCCGCATTTAGTAGCAAATTACTCAATTATTATACATATAGGGATAATTCCCTCTTACAAGGTTAGAAAGGAGACTCACCTTGCTCCAAGTGCACTTCCAATACCAAGAACGAGCCCAAACCCTCAATACGGAGCCGAATGATCCCAAACTCAAGATGCTAGGTGGAAGTCTTCTCTCAAAAGCTCCCAAAATCGCCAATGGAAGAATGAAAAGTGTCAAAAATTAATTTGGAACCAGTATTAAATAAAGCTCACTGCTTCAGAAATTTCCGCATTTGCGGTTAGGATACGGTCCCGCTTCTGCGAGAAATCATCCGCACCTGTGGAACCGGCCAAATGGGCTAGGACCGCTTCTGCGGTTTGGTCTGGCCTTCCCTAGGCCGCATCTGCGATAGATGGACCGCATCTGCAGTCTCGCAGGTGCATTTATGGCAGAAGCAGCAGCTTCAGTACTTCTCAAAAATTTCAACTTTACTCGAGCCTCGTCCGATTGATGCTCGAGGCTCCTGGGCCCCACCTGAACATAACAACAAGTGTGAAATCATGAAACGGACCTACTCGAACCTTGAAAATGCCCAAAGTAATGCTAAATCTAAGAATCACCCCCTAAAATCAATTAAATCAAACTTACGAACTTCAAGTTCTTAATTTTCCTCTAGCATGCCAAAATGCCCTTAAACTACTCGGATTGACACCAAATTTTGCGGGCAAGTCTTAAATGTTATATTGGATGCGTACTGGGCTTCGGAACCAATATACAAGCCCAATACCAACATGATCAATCATTAATTAGTTTCTTTAAATCCATAAAATTTCAGTTTAACAATTTCAAATAAAAATTTATTACTCGGGCTAGTGACTTCTGAATTTGATTCCGGGCATGTGCCCAGGTCCTATATTTTCTTACAAACCCTCTGAAACCGTCAAAATACGAATCCAAGTCCGTTTTCTCAAAATATTGACCAAAATCAAACTTAGCCTTTTAAGAAAATCCTAAGGAGTCAAATGTGCATATTTCAATCCAAACTCTTCCAAATCCCGAACCAACCAACCCCGCAGGTCGTAAATTAGTTAAAGCAAGCACGGAGAGTTTTATTTGGGGGAACGGGGTTCTAAAAAGCAAACGACCGATCGGGTCGTTACATCCTCCACCTATTAAACAAATTTTCATCCTCGAACGGACATAGAAGAGTACCTGAAGTGCTGAATAAATGAGGGTATTTGCTCCGCATGTCCTCCTCGGACTCCCAAGTCGCCTCCTCGACTGGTTGGCCCCTCCACCAGACCCTCATTGCAGAAATCCTCTTGGACCTCAGTTGGTGATCCTGTCTATCAATAATGGCAATTGGCTCATCCTCATAACCCAAACTCTCATCCAGCTGAATCGTACTGAAGTCTAACACGTGGGATAAGTCGGGATGATACTTCTGAAGCATCGATACATGAAAAACTGGATGGACTCCCGATAAGCTGGGGGGTAAAGGAAGCTCGTAGGCAATCGCCCTAACTTGTCTCAACACTTCAAAGGGGCCAATAAACCTTGGGCTCAACTTTCCATTCTTCCTGAACCTCATAAAGGTGTACAAGCCAAACCGAACCGACGAACCAAGTCAAACCGAAGAAAAAAATCAACTTGTGGTTTGGTTTGGTTGGTTTGGTGTTAGAAAATAAAAAACAGATCACTCTTGGTTTGGTTTGGTATTAACAAAAAATAAGTCAAACCGAATCTAAACCAAACCGACGTTATATATAAATAAAATTTATACATAAAAAATAATCATTAAAATCTAATTTGTAAGTATTTTATAAACTATTTTATAGTTTTTAATGTCTTGAAATATTATTTATTTGTGGGCTTGTAAATTCACTATCCACTAAGTAGATTCTATCTACATAACCTAAATATCAAGCCCAAACTAAAACCCAACAAGACAAAAAATAATAAAATAGATTATTCGATATCTTCCCTATGTTTCAATTCCAAAATCAAAGAACCCACAACACACGAGCTTCCTACTTGTCATTTTGCTCACATAATTGGTGATTATTTTAGTGTTAAGTTTTATCAAGTTTACAGTGCTTTACTTTGTCACATGTTTGTTGTCATTTTCTATTACGGAAGGTCTTAGAATTATGATTTATACGAATAATTGGTATTCCTCATATATTATTAAGAAAAATAGTAATCATGCGGATAATTGGTGATTATTTAATCTCTTTTTCAAGAATAATATAACTAAAAAGAAAAACCAAAAACTGAGAAAATAGTAAAAACCGACTAAAACCGAAACCGAAAAAACTGAATTTATGTTGGTTTGATTTGATTATGAATTTAGTAAACCGACATAATTGTTTTGATTTTCGTTTAATAAAAAACTAAATCAAACCGCCTCATGTACACCCCCGCTCATAATACCCTTCATTGGCGAGACTTTCAAGAGAACCTTCTCGCCAACCATGAATGATACATCACGCAGCTTCTAATCCGCATAACTCTTCTGTCTGGACTGAGCCATGCGAAGCTTTTCCAGAATCAACTTTACCTTGTCCAAGGCATCTTGCACCAAATCTGTACCGTATAACTTAGGCTCACCAGGCTTAAACCACCCGATAGGAGAACGACACCGCCGACCGTATAAAGCCTCAAATGGTGCCATCTCAATGCTAGACTGATAGCTGTTGTTGTATGAAAACTCCGCCAAGGGCAAGAACTGGTCCCACTGCCCCCCCCCCCAAAGTCAATCACACATGCTCTAAGCATATCCTCCAGAATCTAAATTGTCTGCTTGGACAGACCCTCGGTCTGAGGATGGAATATTGTGCTAAGCTCTATGCGGGTCCCCAACTCACTCTGAACAACTCTCTAGAAATTGGAAGTGAACTAAGGGCCTCTGTCTGATATGATGGAAATAGGCATACCGTGCAACCGGACTATCTCCCGAATGTAAATCTGAGCATACCTCTCTGCTGTATAAGTAGTCGCCACTGGAATAAAGTGGGCCGACTTGGTCAACCTATCAACAATGACCCATACTGAATCAAACTTCCACAAAGTCTGCGGCAACCCAACTACAAAATCCATGGTAATCCTCTCCCACTTCCACTCTGGTATAGGCATCTGCTAAAGTAGGCCACCCGACCTCTGATGTTCATACTTGACCTGCTGGCAATTCAAACACCTAGCCACATACTCCACTATGTCTTTCTTCATCCTCCGCCACTAATAATGCTGCCTCAAGTCACGATACATCTTCGTAGCTCCCGGATGGATGGAATACCGCGAACTGTGTGCCTCCTCTAGTATCCTCTCCCTTAGACCATAAACATTAGGAACACATAGATGAACCTGGAGCCGCAAAACACCCTCCTCGCCAATAGAAACCTCCTTGGCTGTCGAACTGTCGGGCCTTTATCTGCCCCAATAATAAAGACTGAGCAACCACACACGCAAGAACCCGGCTGGGCTCCAAAATATCCAACCTTACAAGTCTGCTAGCCAAGGACTGAATGTCCCGAGCTAGTGGCCTCTCCTATGCTGGAATGAATGCCATGCTACCCATACTCTATGCCTTTCTGCTTAAGGCATCCGCGACCATATTCACCTTGCCTCGATAATAAAGAATGGTGATGTCATAATCCTTTAGTAACTCAAGCCACCTACGCTGCCTCAAATTAAAATCCCTCTGCTTAAACAAATTCTGCACACTGTGATGATCAGTGTAAAACTTGCATGACGCCCCATACAGGTAGTTCCTCCATATCTTAAGAGCATGAACAATTGTCGCCAACTCCAGATCGTGCACAACATAATTTTTCTCATGAATCTTCAGTTGACGGGAGGCATATGCAATAACTCGCCCCTCCTGCATCAATACACAACCCAAGCCAATGCACGAAGCGTCACAATATACCGTATACATCCCTTAACCGGAAGGAAACACAAGAACTGGTGATGTAGTCAAAGTTGTCTTGAGCTTTTGGAAGCTCGCCTCACAATCATCAGACCAATGGAAAGGAGCACCCTTCTGGGTCAATATAGTTAGAGGTGATGCAGTAGATGAAATGCTCTGCACGAATCGCCTGTAATAACCTACTAAGCCCATGAAACTCTTGATCTCGGTCACTGACGTAAGGCGTGGCCAACTATGAACTGCCTCAATCTTCTTGGGATCCACCTTAATACCCTCTCCCGACACAATATGTCCCAAGAATGCCACTCACTCTAGCCAAAACTCACACTTGGGGGAACTTAGCATATAGCTTCTACTCTCACAAGTTCTGAAGCACTACTCTCGGAGGATGCTCGTGCTCCCCCAGGCTACTTGAGTATATTAAGATTTTGTCAATGAAGACGATGACGAAAAAATTGATATAAAGCATGAAAACCCTGCTCATAAAGTTCATAAATGTCATCGGTGCATTAGTCAAGCCGAAAGACATCACCAGAAACTCATAATGGCCATATCTAGTCCGGAATGTAGTCTTCGGGACATCCGAGTCACGAATCTTCAACTGATGGTAACCCGACCTCAAGTCAATCCTAGAGAACACCCTAGCACCCTGCAACTGGTCGAACAGATCATCGATACGAGGCAACAGATACTTGTTCTTGATGGTAACTTTGTTCAATTGGCGATAATTAATGCACATCCGCATAGTCCAATCCTTCTTCTTCACAAATAACTCTGGGGCACCCCAAGGCAATACACTGTGCCTAACAAACCCCTTTGCTAACAAATCCTCAAGCTGTTCCTTCAACTTCTTCAATTCCTTAGGAGCCATAAAGTACGGTGGGATAGATATAGGGTGGGTGCATGGAGCCAAATCAATATCATGATCCGGTGGCACGCTTGGAAGATTGGAAGGAAACACATCGGCGAACTCTCAAACTACTGGAACTGAATCAATCATCGAAGACTCTGCGGTGGTGTCCCGAACATAAGCCAAGTACGCCAAACACCCCTTCTCGATCATTTGCCGAGCCTTCAGGAAAGAGATAACCCGGCTAGGTGTATCAACTATGGAATCCTTCCACTCCAACCCTGGCAATCCTGGCATCGATAAAGTAACAGTCTTGGCATGACAATCTAGGACAGCGTGATGTGGAGATAACCAATCCATGCCCAGGATGATCTCAAAATCGATCATGTCAAGCAATAGGAGATATGCTCTAGTATCAAAACCACATAATGTAACCATACAGGACCAGTAGATCCGATCTACAACCACAGAGTCGCCCACAGGAGTGGACATATGAATAGAAGTGCCTAAATAAGTAGGTGGAATAACCAGGAAACGAGCAAACAAAGATGATACATATGAATAGGTGGACCCTAGATCAAACAATACCAAAGCATATCTACGGTAGATGGAAATAATACGTGTGATGACAGCATCTGAGGCTAATGCATCTGGCCTAGCCGGAAGGGCATAGGATCTAGCTGGAGCAGTGGCTGGCTGGCCTCCACCTGACTGAGCAGCAACTGGCTGACCTCTCCCTGCCTGACCTCCACCTCTACGATGGCCCCTACCAATTTACCCTCCACCTCTAGGTGGCGGGGCAACCAGTGCTGAAATCATAGGTTGCTAACCTTGCTATATTGCCTTGCCCCGAATCCTGGGGCAGTATCTCCTTATGTGACAAAGGTCCCCGCACTCAAAATAACCTCGCGGTGCGGCAGCCTGCTACCTTGATGGCTGACCCTGATGGCCTGTAGACCCACTAGAAGAAGCCTGAATAGTTGGTGGGCGGTATGAACTCTCTGGCATAGCACTGAAATAAGAATCAGAAGAACCCTAAAGACCTGAGTACCCAGAGGAACCCTGAATAGCTGGTAGGAAGTGATAACTCTCTGGCATGGCGCTGAAATAGGGGCACGCTGGAGCACCCCGAGCAGGGGTGGTGCTGAATATGGGGGCATGTTGGGTTGTCCCCTACCAAACTAACCTCTGCCCCTAGCAGGGGCACCTCTGAACTCTCCGAAAAACCTAGCCCTCTTATCCTGCTTCATCTTCTCCCTACCCCTCAGACAGTAGCCCTCAATCATCCAAACAATCTCCACTACTAACTGATAAGGAGTCCCTATCTCCACCTCTCGGGCGTGTTGGCCTTGATGACAGAATGCAACCCTGCAACAAACCTCTGCACTCTCTCTGCGTCACTAGGAAGTATCATTAATGCATGGCGGGATAGCTTAGAAAACCTTTCCTTATAATCGGTCATGGACATCTGACCCTACTCTAGATGCTCAAACTGATACCGTAGCTCTTCCCTCTCAAAGGGTAGGGTATACCTGTCTAGAAACAACTGCGTGAACTAACTCCAAGTGATAAGAGGAGAACCTGCTGGTCTCCCCAGAACATAAGACTGCCACCATCTGCGGGCCCCTTCCCTCTAGCTCAAAAGTAGTGAAGTCAACCCACTCCAATATCCTTATGTTGTGCAATCTGTCCCTACACCTATTAATGAAGTTCTCAACATCCTCATGGTGCTCACCCCTGAATACAGGAGGGTGAAGTCTAGTCCATCTATCCAACAACTTCTGTGGGTCACTATTCGCAACTGGTCTGGGCTCCGGTATCACTGCAGCAACTGGCTGAGCCCCATCTATGGGTAGTTCACCCGGAGTCTGATACACTGCAGCTGCATGACCATGAGCCTGAGCAGTAGGGGTTTGTGCTCCCCCTCTACCTGTGATGTAGCTAGATCTGCTAGAAATAAACCAGCCTAAGTCACGGTATCCACGAATCGTAACATACTACCCATAACTTCTTAGAATCCCGGTGCCGTCATAAAGTCTGCCGGGGTGGGCTCAGCTGCGGGTCCCTCTCCCTGCTCCTCGATGATAGGATCTAATGCAGGATTTGCTGGTGGTACTACTAGGATGACTCTAGGACGCCCTCATCCCCTACCTCGGGCCGGTGCCCTCCCCCGATATCTGCCTCGACCTCTCGTAATGAGGGGAGCAGCTCCTCCCTGGTCTGGAACATCAGTCGTGCATGTCCTCACCATTTGTGAGAGAATATAAGGGGAAAATTTAGTATATCAACCACTGCACGATAGGAAATAAATAAAGAGTATTTTTTCCTAATACCCTATAGCCTCTCAAAAATAAATACAGATGTCTCTGAATCGATCCGCAAGACTCTATTAGATTTGCACATGACTCGTGAGACCTACGTGAACCTAGTGCTCTGATACCATGTTGTCACGACCCATTTTCAAAAATAGATCGTGATGGCACCCAACACCATTGTAAGGCAAGCCAACGCGAAAAATGTAATTAAGTTCTTATTTTTACTTTTACCAAAATAAGTACAACAATTCATAAAGCTCAATTCAAATCAGAGATGAACAATAATGTGCCAAAAATAGTTATACAACCCTAAAATAATAGTCTACTAACATTTGTGCCAAGACCTGCTGTCACAAGTAATGGGCAACTAGTAAAATATACAAAAGAATAAAAACTATCCTACTGTCCGAGATAAAATAGATAGAAAAAGTAAAGAAAGACTCCATCAAGTTGCTGAACGACACAGGAAGGGAGCAGCTCACCGTAGAAGTCTCAAACTATGAATCAGGGGCACGCACCAAACTGCTAGCCAGATATACCTGCCTCAAATCTTGTACAATTAAGTACAGAAGTGTAGTATGAGTACATAAATAACATGTATCTAGTAAGTATCCCGTATAATCCCGAAGAAGTAGAGACGAGAGGTCGACTTGATACCAATAGGGTCAAATAATATAATAAGGTTTTATGCTAAGCATGTGAGTCACAGATAATCATCAGTTTGTAGCAAGAGATAATAAGTCATGTTCTGAGAAATTTTGCAGTCAACCAATCACTTTTCAAATATTTAGCAGGACAAGTCATAGATGAGGTTTCACATAGATATCATGCGCATAATATGCCGAGGTTGATGGCCCGATCCAATAAAAAATAAACTGTGCACTGCTAGAAGGTCGAATAGCGCGAACCATAGATGCATCTATTTCTACCAAGGTGATCGACCCGATCCACAAATATCGATTTATATCAAGAAAACACATGAGTGTACATTTATTTCCAATATTCATACAAGTATCCACAAGTGTATACATTCGCTTATTTTCCTTTCCAAGTCTCTAGCATATCCTAAGTGGTCACACTAGCAAGAAAATGTAGGGACATTCACCAATAAAGCATGATACGAGTCCTAGACTACTCGGACAATTAACATAATAGTAGCTACGCACGGGCTCTCGTCACCTAGTGAGTACGTAGCCCTCGCATTTAGTAGCAAATTACTCAATTATTATACCTATGATAATAATTCTCGTTTACAAGGTTATAAAGGAGACTCACCTCGCTCCAAGTGCACTTCCAATACCAAGAACGAGCCCAAATCCTCAATTCGAAGCCGAATGATCCCAAACTCAAGATGCTAGGTGAAAGTTTTCTCTCAAAAGCTCCCAAAATCGCCAATGGAAGAGTGAAAAGTATCAAAAATTGGTTTGGAACCCATATTAAATGAAGCTCACTACTTCAGTGATTTCCGCATCTACTGTTAGGGGACCGCATCTGAGGTCCTGCTTCTGCGAGAAATCGTCTGCACCTACGGAACCGGCCAAATGGACCGGGATCGCTTTTGCTGTCCAGGAGCCGCTTCTGCGGTTTGGCCTGGCCTTCCCTGTGCCGCATCTGCGATGGACTGCATATGCGATCTCGCACCTACGGTCCACCAATCGTAGGTGCGGTTATGACAGAAGCAGCAGCTTAACCACTTCTCAAAAATTTCAACATCACTCGAGCCTTGCCCGTTTGACACTCGGGGCTCCTGGGCCCCACCCGAACATACTGACAAGTCTGAAATCATGAAACGGACCTACTCGAACCTTCGAAATGCTCAAAATAATTCTAAATCTAAGAATCATCCCTAAAATCAATTGAATCAAACTTATGAGCTTCATGTTCTTACTTTTCCTCTAACGATCCTAAATGCCCTTAAACTACTTGGATTGACACCAAATTTTGCAGCCAAGTCTTAAATGTTATATTGGACCTGTACTGGGCTTAGGAGCAACATTCGAGCCCAATACCAACATGATCAATCATTAATTAGTTTCTTTAAATCCATAGAATTTCTATTTAATAATTTCAAAAAAAATTCATTACGCGGGCTAGGGACCTCGGAATTCAATTCCGAGCATACGCCCAGGTCCCATATTTTCTTACATACCCTCCGAAACTGCCAAAATACGAATCCGGGCCTGTTTTCTCAAAATATTGACCAAAATCAAACTTAAACTTTTAAAAAAATTCTTAGGAGTCAAATGTGCATATTTCAATCCAAACTCTTCCAAATCCCGAACCAACCATCCCCGCATATCGTAAATTAGTTAAAGCAAGCAGGGAGAGTTTTATTTGGTGGAAAAGGGTTCTAAAAAGCAAACGACCGGTCGGATCGTTACAATTTACAAGTTAATTTCTAATAATTGGTACTCTTTGGTCATCAATAGAGGAGGACAAGATTTTTTCAAGTATGAAAATGGATTAAGACAAGGGGATCCTTTATCCCCCTCCCTTTTCGTAATTAGAGTTTAACTTCTTTCTCTTATGCTCAACAAACTTTATGATGTACATGGATCCAGGAATTTTAATATGCACAAGAAAGGTCCAAAGATTAATCATTTTGTGGCACCAGGAAGTCTATAAAAAAAGGTGATGAGGGTGTTAGGCGCTTACGAGGATGTTTCTAGTCAACAAATCAACAAACACAAGAGCTCCATCATTTTACACCCAAATACTAGCTCAAGGAGGGATTGACAGAGCCAAACTTATTACGATAATGAAGAAGGAAATCTTTCCTATTAACTATCTTCGGTGTCCTCTATACATAGCAAGGAAAATGATCTCTATATTCTCTGGAATGACTCAAAATATCCTCAATTTGGGTAGAACACAAAATTCTTATCTTCAGGGGCAAGAGTGTTCTCATCAAGCATGTCCTTCAAGCAATGCTTGCTCACCTTTTAGTTGTGATGCAACTCTCCAAGACTATTTTTTGTACAATTAAAAAATCTCTAAATAAAATTTTTTGGAATGGTTCAGATGGAATCATTGGTTATCTTGGGATAATTTATCCTTTCTATATAAGGAAAGTGGAGCTAATTTTAGAAAACTTGCAGATCTGGGCAAAGGTTTTGCTGTTAAACAGTGGTGGAGGTTCATGGGACAAGATTCTTTATGGGCTCAATTTATGAAAAGATATCTTATCCAGTCATATAAAGAAATGGAGCAATAGCCAATCCCATAAATGGAAGGCCCTATGCTCTATTAAAGAATCCGTTGAAGCTAATTTAGTTTGGATTAGAGGAAGGGGTCACGTATCCTTTTTGTGTGATAACTGGACAGAAGGTCCTCTTCATAAGCTTCTACCTAAGGGTTCAAGGCCTAAACTTAGAGTTGGGATAAAAAAACATCATGAAATCCTTCATGGTGATATTTTTTTTTCTACACTATTTTGTGTATATGCATTGGACATTAGAATTTGTACAAGAGAGAAGTCATCTCTACAACTATTTAGCAGAGCATCTGCGTAAAAATAGCGCCAAAAAATAAGTTTTTGGCTTTAAGATGTAAAGAAATGGGCATGTCCATCTTTTATTTTTTTGAAGAGGTTAGGCTACATAAACCTCTTGTTCATGTATTTTGTTACTTTCTAATAATCTACGAGGTGGGGATCAAGCCTAACACCCCACCATGAAGGTGGCTTCCGATAAAAATAAATAAATAAATAAATAAATAAATACAAAGGAATAGAAGGAGTGGCAGGGAAAAGATATTTTCTATTAATATAGAAAATGAGAGGCAAATTCATAATATTATGCCAAGTGTCAAAATAAAATATTGACACGTGTCAATCTTTAAGAAAAAACTCCAATAAATTTTGAGATTCAAAAAAATTATAAAATAAAAAATAATAATTTGAAGCTTTTAAAACATTAATTTTGCTAGATATTCACGTGATCATGAGACCCACGTTTGGGCATATCTATTCCCACCACAATTCCCACATTTTTTGGACTCACACGTATATTCATCCACGATCATTTATTCAAAAAATTGGACTCCATAGAAATAGGTAGAAAGGGAGAAATAAAATACTCCACGATCCTCTTCAAAAAATGGGCATTAAAACCTAACTCGAAACTCTGGCTGAAGTTATAGATTCAGTTTTTGTCCTGCAATTTTCTGTGAAAGTTATAGATCCAGTTTATTGACAAAAACTTCAGCCCACCATTCTGTATCTTTCATGCTCTATTCTCATCTTCAAATCAACCGTAACCCTTCTCCCATATCTATACATGCTTATCAATTGATGAGTATGTTTTGCAGGACTCGACCAGGAAAATGAATTTTAAGCATGTGAGTTCTCACTTCCTCAATTCGCGAATGAAAATTTACTGAGTTGGGTTTTAATGATTAGGTTAAAGTTTGGCTTTAATGTTTGTGAAGGGATATATCTTTGGGCTCTAGCAATTGAAAGGAGAAAATTGAATCTGCCGTTGTAGTTGATTTTCCAAAATCCGATTCAACTGGGATAGTTTCCATGGCAGAAGCAGCATTCAAAAGGTAAGATTTTGAGATCAATAGGTATATTGATCTTTGTTTTATTTATTCTGAAAGTTTTATTTTTATCAGTGTTATTGTGGTTGCTAAAGTTTGCTTCTTTTTAATTTGTTACTTACAAAGGTTGATGCAGAACAAATTTGATATTTTTCTTTCATTGTGTGATTTAATTGAATAACATTAAAAATTTATTTTTTTTATTTATAGGAATTGTTGCATCCCATTCTTCTTTCTCAGAGGAGAAACTAAAAATTTATAATTGTGCTTGCGGATGGTAATAAGATCTCCCCCTCTAATTTGAAGAATTTTTACATTTCAATTCTCTTGCTATTGTTAACCAACCAGCTCCTTCTTCACACAATTTCTCATCTACAAAGCTCACAATACTATGTTAGGTATGTAAAGATTTTATTGATAATATGTAACAAAAAGATTTTGGTTTCTTTCTTTATATGCTAAGGATGTTAAGTACTCGATGCATTTAGAGCTTAAGTGATTGCCCCCCTTTTTTTTTTTTTTTTTTTTTCCATCCCTATGCAGGTTTGTAAATTAGTCATTATCTTATGCAGTTCTGCCATTAAATCGTGTTGCTCCTGCATTTGACGCTAATGTCATCAAAAAATATAAGAGGAAAGATGTAACTTTATTTCACCGCTTTTGTATTTATGCCTTTCTTTCAGATATTTGATTGAATTAGAGAATTGATGCAGTGGGACCACATTGGTGCCATTATAATATTGTACATATATAGCATTATTCTTGTGGGGGAAAATGCCAGTATACTTTGCTACGAAGGAAGATGCTTTTCACGCAAATTTTCTTGCGGGAAAATTGTTTTAGATTTTTTCGGTGTAAAAGTAGGCCATACTTTTCCAGTATAAAAAATTTGTCAATCACATTAAATGTTGTATTGATAAAGAGTTGGGATAAATGAAAACAATTTCAATTGTTTGAATTGAAGATTTCTGTTTGGGAAATGGCAATGGCTTTTATATCTTCAACTACAATTCATGACTTTCTTTCTTCATTGTCTTATGAAAAATAACCCAAAGGTACCCGCTACCTTTTTCTCTCCAAAAATCAACTTTTTCACTTAAATCTGAAATTTAATGAAGATCAGAAAAATTTATCATCTGGGTTCATTTTTTTTTCCTTTTTTGGATTTGTTTTGGTTCTCAAATTTTCAGTCTTGCACTTAAAGTGTAAATGTGATGAACATCAAGAATTTTATTATATGAGTTTTTTTTTAGTGCTTTTTTTCTCCTGGGTCTCATTTGCTGATTTTTTACATTGTCACCCAGCAAATGTATCGGCCTCAAACTTCATTGAAAGCATTGAATTTTACTCTGACGTGTTGGGCTATGAAGTCAATAGTTCCATTAGCAGCAACTATCAATAAGCTATTAACCTTATCGATATTTGGCCTTTACAAATTTTTACTAGCCATCCATTTTTCTAATATACGTAAATAGGCTAATAGCTATGGGCTATAGCTTCTCACTGTAATTATATCTTCCTTTGAGTTTGTTTGTAAGATTCATGTTTAAAGAATTGTACTAATTGTTCATGGAAAATCGTGACTATTATGGCTTTCTTGGTCAGATAATGAAGATCTCTAATTTGGTTTTGTAGTTCATTTGTGAATATTGGTTCTTGCTGAAAAGGTTATTTCCCGCCGATTCCCGCCATCAATATTAGCAACTGCTGCAATTTTTACAGCACAATGCACTCTATGTGTGTCTAATAAGTGAAAGAAAATCTACTTGGATAGCTTTTGCTGTAGTTGGAGTATACAAACAAGATATGGTAAGTAATATGGCAAAAGAGCTACAAAGTCATGGCATGAACAGATCGGTAGTTGTTCATTCTGAAGGTTTACATTAAATGAGTCTGATGTTTTAAACGTTAATGCCACACAAGAGGGGGTTATTTGTGTGGTACCCAATTTTTGCTTAACTACTCTATAGAAGAACCTGGTTCCTCTAGGTGTTACAATTATTACTGTTTGCGGAATAATAAATACTGAAAGTAAAGAACATAAAGATTTTTACGTAAAAAAATACCTAGCTCAAAAGGTGAAAAAACCACGACCTACTATGCAGTAGGATTTTCCCAAACTTCCACTAAAATCACTGAGTCAAAATAGCATTTACAAAACTCTTGAAAACCTAAGGATTAACTCAAATCTTGTTGTGGCACACAGCCTCAACTGTTGCGATAACTTCAAATTAACTCTAACTTGAAAACTCTAGGTACCTAATACAATTGCTTCTATAAAAGCTGAAAGGTACAATTATAAATCACCTACTACAATTGAACTAGAATAAAAGAAAGACACAATGAAACTGATTCTTCTATCTCGTTCAACTATCTTTTGAAGTGCACACTCAAATCTCATATAAATTGCTTGCAAAACTGCCTTGCTCTTTTGCTCTCAATTTAGTTTAACTTCTGCGTATGCAATACCTGTAAAAGAGAATAATCACAGTTATATAATAGGTTAGTAATCAGAGTTAGATTTGGACTCAATTGCTGCTCTTCTATCATAGAAGAGTTCTTGATGATATCAAACTCTAACACTATCTTTATCCTGGATTGTGTTCACTTCATATAAGGAGACTTTCTCTCCTTATCTAACATGCAACTTTTTCGATCAGATCAGGAGATATTGTTGCTTTATCAGTAGGACTTATCTCCTTCACATGCATCTCACATGTATATATTGATCATGACTGTGCTTCACAAGATGGACCTGGTCCATGATTGAGTTCATTTGTCATTCTTTAAAACTTCACCGTTCTTAGGAGAACAAATTCCCCCTTTTTGATGATGATAAACTCTATGCTTTTTATTGATTTGGAACCTGTAAGAACTCGGCTTAACCATCAATACTAAACTTAGAAAATTCACTTATCAACTCACCTTAACCATCAACACTAAACTTAAAAAATTCACTTATCATCAAGGACTAGGTTAATTAGATTATAAACATCACTTATTGTAGAATGTGTAAAGCACAATTTATCTCTTTTCCCTTTTGGCATCATCGAAAAGTTACACACACAATGTGAATCCCAGATTTTAATAAATATTCATGGCCACTGGGGCAACTGCAAGTGCAATCATGGTGAAATCATCAGTAATCAAACAAATATATTTAAACTATTAATGTCAGAATAATCATTGAACAAGAGAAAACAACAGTTGCCATTGATAGAGATATGTTGCCACCAACAATCCACAGAAAGAAAGAAAAACATTCAAACCATGAGCAAAAAATAGAAAGATAGAGAAATCGCTAATCTAGGTCACTGGGGGTACTAAACAAGTGCAAGAGACAGGATCTAGAAGTCCTAAGGCTTAGAGGAATTAGAGGGTTGGGATTAAGTTTGGAGAAGATTCAACATATTCTGAAGAATTCCATCATTCTTCTCCTTTTCTTTGGCAAGCTCGGATCTGAGACCATCCCTTTCAGCTTCTACTTCAACCATGCGTGCCTTGAGTCTTTCTATTTTAGCATCCTTGGTTACCCATTCCTGAACCAGAATCCTAACCTTGCTGTTGATGGGTGTCCTCTAGGATGAACCAGGTTTATTTGGGATGGCATTGATTGGATAGTCACAAGCAAGCAGAGTATTGATGCCAAAGTGTTCCTAACTTGAGGCCATTTCCCATTTCTTCAGAGGCACATTCAGCCTGTCCAGAACTGTGGTTAGAATAAAGCCATATGGAGTAGCATGAGCCTTGGAGCCACTTATGACCCTGTCTAGCAGCTTGACAATAAAAGCAGGCCAATTGATTTGCTTTCCTCTATCCAGGCCCTCCACAAGGACCAGATCCATGTAGTTAGCAGTGTGCCTTCCCTCCTGTCTAGGAAATAAGCACTTGTTGACAAATTCAAACACCACCTTGTGCTCAAGCCTCATTTCACTCTTCTGCTCAGCCCGGGCTTTATTCACATCTTTTGAATCATAAAACCTCTTGGTGATTTCAAGGGCAGTAGGGAGGGAGTCCAGGCAACGCCACCTTTGCCTTGTATAGTCATCAAACCCTTCAGAGTGTATGTCCAGAATCTCTCCCACTTTATGTGCATCAGACTGCACTTGAACTTCTTTCACCAGGCCTCTAACTATGCCATCCTTAACCACATCATTTGCCATAAATTCAATCAGCTCATTCTTGGCAAGCCTACTATCCATCTGAAGGACCATTTCCTTCCACCCTTGAGCTACTAAAGCATCTACCAACCAAATCATTTAAAGCCTTCCTCAGAGCACCAGATGCCACAGTCTTTTTAGCAAGCATTTTTAGCCTTCGTAGTCTAGGTTTTGGAGATGCGCTGGGTTTAGTGGTTGACGATGAATTTGAGGGAGATGGTGGTGGAGTAGTTCAAGGATTTTCTTGTGGGTTAGACATAATTGTTGATTTCTTGAAAGAATTTAGGAATTTTGGAGAAGAGGGCAGGTGAGAGTGAAGACGATTTTTTTTTACGGTTTGGAGCTATGATGAAGGCTGTAGAATTAATGTGTATTTAAATGGGATTACACATTTAATAAGTAATGGTAGACTTTTGCATGGTCCAATAGGAGTCTAATCAATATGAAATTCCAGATTTTGAATGATCTATTTGGCTTCCCTAGATATTAGGAAAAACTTACTGTTTAGAGTTTTAGATGGACGAAACTGGTTCAATGCTAACGGATAGAATTTTCTAGGATTTTGACAAGTATAGGACTTCTGCTCATGATTGAATTATTAATCTTTCTAATTGTGCAGAGTATAGAAAACATACCTGAGCTTTCATATGAACCCATACTGATGAACCAGGTTCTTTATTTAGAACTCTCTTGAACATGCCTCAAATTCCATAATAGAGAAAATTTGTAAGAGATCAGCATGTCATATAAAAACATGTCACATGAATATACTAATTAAAGTATGAAGCTGAGTAAGAATTAATCTAGATATTTACACATGTTTAGAATTCCTAGCCAAAAAAAAAATATTTTTTTTCATTGTGCATTCTGAGCTAGACCTATTAGGTGATCTTAGTTATCCCTAATTCCAACATGTTCCTCTCAAAGTTTTCTCTACTCAATTCTTTAGTGAAGATGTCAGTAATTTATTTATCAGTAGCACAAATGTCACGACCCAAAATCCACTAAGGGTCGTGGTGGCACCGGACACCGCTGTCAGGCCAGCCAATTAGATTACCGATTTAAAAATCCTTTTTAAATACATCAAATTCCAAAAATTTCCTTCCATTTTCACAAATAAAAGGGTTTTGCGTCAATTCAAATTAACAATAACAATTAAATCAAACCTTTCGAAAACCATCCCAGAACCCGGTGTTACAAGTGCATGAGCGACTAATGATAATGAAATAAAATACAACCTCTGTCCGGAATACAGTGGACAGGAAATAAGTAATCAAAGTACAGAAAGGAACTACACTAGCTGCAGGTCGCCTCGCAATTTGCAGCTCACCTAGTCCCTGAATCGTCCGTGCTGCTGCGCCCAGTAGGCCGCTAATATATCATGAACCTGTGCAACAAAAATGCACAGAAGTGTAGTATGAGTACGTAATCAACGTGTACTCAGTGAGTGTCCCGCCTAATCCCGAAGGGGTAGAGACGAGATGGTCAAATTTGACATAATCTAATGGTCCAATGATCATTTATCCTCATTTCACATATTAATCCGTGAATTTATTCTTTATAGACATGATTCTAATCAAATAGAGGAAACAACTAAACACGTAGTTCTTTCATAGGAAAATTTCCCGAATTCTCTTTAAAACATAATCCAAATATGTTTAAGCCCAAAAGGGCAATAATAACTTAATTAAGTTCAGGCAGCAACACAGGCATGCGCAAATCATATCGAGGTGACGGCCCGATCCAACAGAAATAAATGTGCACTTGCCGAGGGTCGACGGCGCGCCTATAGATGCATCTATTAATCTACCAAGGCATTCGACCCGTTCCAAAATAAACACACACAGATAGATAATCATTCAGGAAGTCAACGTGGAGCAAATATCTAGGAAAAAGTCAATTCTATTTATTAATTTGAGAAAAACGAAGCTTAAGTCTTTAGAAAATCCAATTATTAATTTAATGTGATCTACTACCCCGCTCGCGAATCATCCATGCGACGCGGTACATATAATATACATGCTCAGATATCCAATTAGAATTTTATCGAGGAATAATTATCCAAATAAGCAAATTCTCTGTTTAACAATTCATAATGTGATCTATTACCCCGCTCGCGAATCATCCATGCGACGCGGTACACATAATATACATGCTCAGATAGCCAATTAGAATTTTATCGAGGAATAATTATCCAAATAAGCAAATTCTCTGTTTAACAATTCAGGAATGATATTTAATCTCTTTTAAATTTGTTTACTAATCAGAGGTGGTTTAAGCAATTCAAGTCATCGATGGGTTCATAATTTAATTCAAGTATAGCATGCTGATGGGTCCTAACTACCCGGACAATTGCATAATAGTAGCTACGCACGAAATCTCGTCACCTCGTGCGCATGTAGCCCCCACAACTAGGAGCATATAATCAATATAATTCACCTATGGGGTAATTTCCCCCTCACAGAACTAGAAAGGAGACTCACCTCGCTCCGAAGACTCGCAATCGGCATTCTACATCCTTCCAAAAGCTTGAACCAACGCACAATGCACCCAAACTAGCCAATTAATGATAAACTAATAAGAATATACTCAAATACTTGTTAACTATTCAGATTATACAACTTCCCAACTCCGTTTAGTGAAATGACCAAAATGCCCTCGGGCCCACGTGCCCGGAAATCCAAAATTTTTCGAAGATAAAGGTTACTCATGACCTTAGGAACTCAAATATATAATTTTCTCCTAATTCCATCCTCAAAATCGTGGCTAAAATTTCAAGATTACCATTTTCTAGGTTTCCAACCAAAACCCCAATATTTATACTAATTTCCATGCTTAATTTTATGGTATAATCTTGCATTTAACTCGGAAATATGTAGGAGTAGCTTACCTTATCATTGATGGTGAAAATCCTCCTTGAGGCTCTCCAAAAATTGCCCCATGAAGTGAGAAATGAGCAAAAAATGACATTGAGCCCGAATAAATGGAGGCCACTGCCTTCAGTGGTTTCCGCATATGCGGAAATATAACCACCTATGCGGTTCTGCTTTTGCGGATTCTTGGCCGCTTTTGCGGTTCCCGTCCATGCCCAGGACTTCCGCTTTTGCGATGCATTTACCTCTTCCGCGGATCGCTTGTCGCTTCTGCGATTCCAAACGACCTTAGGCTTTTCGCTTCTGCGGTCATACCCACTGCATCTGCGGTTCCGCATCAGCGGATCAAGGGTCGCTTCTGCAGCTACCTGGGCCTGCCTGCCTTTCCGCTTCTGCGAGATAAAGACCGCATCTGCAGTCCCGCTTCTGCGGTCCAAGAACCACAGATGCGGTTATGACAGAAGCAGCACACTCAGCCTTTCCAAAAATCCAATTTTTGATCCGTTAACCTACCGGATTCCACCCGAGGCCCCCGGGACCCCAACCAATCATACCAACCAATCCCAAAACACATTACGGACCTGCTCGAGGCCTCAAATCCCATAAAACAACGCTAAAATCACGAATTAATGAACTTTGAAGTTTCCAACTTCTATTTTCGATGCCGAAACCTATCAAATCATGTCCGATTGACTTCAAATTTTGCACACAAGTCATATTTGACATTACGGACCTACCCCAACTTTCGGAATTTGATTTCGACCCCGATATCAAAAAGTCAACCCCCGGTCAAACTTTCCAAAAACCTTCAACTTTCTATCTTTAGCCAAATGGCTTCAAAATGGTCTACGGACCTCTGAATTCACTTCCGATCGCGGCCCCCGACTCCAGAATCATTATACGGAGCTATTCACAGTCTCGAAATTCCAAACAGACTTTGATAACACTGAAATGCTCTTCAAGCCACACTTATGAAATTTCTTCTAAAATGCCAACTTCCACAATAGGCGCCAAAACGCTCCCGGGTTATTCAAAACCCAATCCAGTCATACGCCCAAGTCCGAAATCATCATACGAACCTGATGGAACCTTCAGATCCCGATTCCAAGGTCTTTTACTTGAAATTCAAATCCTAGCTCATTCTTTCAACTTTAAGCTTTCGAAATGATAATTATCTTCCCAAATGAACTCTGGACTACTTGAAATTTAATTCTGACCACGCGTACAAGTCATAATACCTGAAATAAAGCTGTTCATGGCCTCCGACTACTGAATGGAGCGCTAGTGCTCAAAACAACCGGTCGTGTCGTTACAACAAAATTCTATGGACATAAATCTTTTCTCATAGTTATCTCTCAAGAAGTGGTGTCTAACATCTATGTGTTTAGTCCTCTTATGATGAACAGGGTTCTTTGTCATACTTATAGCACTAGTGTTATCACAAAATATATGAATGCAACCAACTTTAATGCCAAAATCTACCAGCTGCTATTTGATCAATAGTAGTTGAGCACAACAAGATGCAGCAGCAACATATTCAGCCTCAGCAGTGGATAAGGCCATTGAATTTTGCTTTTTAGTGGCCCATGATACAAGACACGAACCAAGAAAGTGAGCCATACCTGAGGTGTTTTTCTATCAATAAGGAAACCTGCATAATCAGCAACAACATATCCTACTAGATTGAAATTACTACCTTTGGGATACCAAAGACACAGATCAGTGGTGCCTTTCAAATATCTTAGTATCCTCTTGACACCAGTCAAGTGAGACTCTTTTGGATTATCCTGAAAGCGAGCACAAAGCCCCACACTAAAAATAATGTCAGGTTTGATGGCAGTAAGATACAAGAGTGAACCAGTCATACCCCTATACAACTTTTGATCAACTGATGAACCAGGTTCGTCAATGTCTAATTTAGTGGCAGTTGCAATGGGTGTGTCTATTTCTTTTGATTCTTCCATTTTAAACTTTTTGATTAGCTCTTTTGCATACTTCTGTTGATGGATCATGGTTCCATTAGGACTTTGTTTGATTTGTAAGCCTAAGAAGAAGTTAAGCTCACCCATCATACTCATTTCAAACTCAGTCCCCATTAGTTTTGCAAAATCCTTACTTAGCTTATCAGTGGTGGCCCCAAAGATTATGTCATCAATATATATTTGTACCACAAGAATATCCGTACCTTTTTCCCTTAAGAATAAGGTACTGTCAATTTTACCTCTTTTGTAGCCATGTTCAAGCAGAAATTTGGACAGTGGTTCGTACCATGCTCTTGGAGCCTACTTGAGTCCATAGAGAGACATGTCTAATTTGTACACATGCTCAAGACATTCCTTACTCTCAAACCCTGGAGGTTGTTTCACAAACATTTCTTCTTTCAGGTAGCCATTCAAGAAGGCACTTTTGACATTCATCTGATGAAGAGTGAATTCCATATATGATGCAAAGGCTATGAGGAGTCCTATTGCCTCTAGTCTTGCAACTGGAGCAAAAGTCTCATCATAATCTATACCTTCATCTTGGCTATAACCTTGGACCACCAGTCTTGCCTTATTTCTTGTAACTATTCCATCTTCATCAAGTTTGTTTCTAAAGACCCATTTTGTACCAATAACTGATCTGTTCTAGGGTCTTGGAACTAGATGCGAAACTTGACTTCTTTCGAACTAATTGAGTTCATCTTGCATTGCATTCACCCAATCTTCATCTTGCAAAGCCTCAATAATATTTTTGGTTCAATAAGAGATAAAAAGGTATCAAAAGCTCACAGATTCTTTAATTGTGATCTAGTTTTGACACCAGATGTTGGATTAGTGATTATTTTCTCAATGGGATGAGAACTTTGATATTTGTGAGATTTCACAACCATCTGGTTTCTGCTAGATATTTCTCCCATGTTTTGTTGCTGAGGAACATGATCATGAACAGATTCTTTTAGAGGATTAGTTTCAATTACTCTTTGATCAGTTCCCCTTGTCAGGTTGCCCTGGATGGAAGAACCCGTTCCATCACATATTATTTCTTTTGGTACCTCTTTATCCTGTGCTGAGAGTTCACTCTAATACTTTACCAATCCAATGACTTCATCTTTATGTTCCTGTCTCTCAGAAAGAAAATTTCATCAAACACAACATGCACACTTTGTTCTACACACAAAGTTCTTTTATTAAATACTTTATATGCTTTGCTCTGTGAAGAATATCCCAAGAATACTCCCTCATCACTTCTGGGATCAAACTTACCTAGGGAGTCTTTTCCATTATTGTGCATAAAGCACTTGCATCCAAATGCCCTAAAATGAGATATATTTGTTTTTTTCCCTTTAAGTAACTCATAGGGAGTATTCTCTACAAGAGGTCTAGTCATGCATCTATTGATAATGTAACAAGCAGTATTTACAACCTCTGCCTAGAAGCTATGGGGCAGTTTACTAGAAAGAAGCATAGTCCTGGCCATGTCATCAAGGGTGTTGTTCTTTCTTTCAGCCACTCCATTTTGTTGAGGAGTCCTACGGGCAGAGAAGTTATGATCTATATCATGCTCATCACAAAATTCAGCAAACTTAGCATTTTCAAATTCAGTTCCATGATCAGACCTTATGGATGCAAGTTGATTACCTAGTTGTTTCTGAGTTTTCCTAACAAAAGCAGTAAACATGTCAAATGCTTCATCTTTAGATATTAAGAATAGTACCCAGACTTATTGAAGGTTGTACCTCTTGAAGAGCCTTTTCCTCTCACCAGGTACTTTTTGAAATCTCTTGTCATGGCTACTTCATCATCCTCTAGATCTGCACCTTCAGCTATTCGGAGAGCTAGACTTCTTTCCTTCCTGAGTGCATCCATTTTCATGGTTTGTCTTCTTAGTTCATAGGCAGTGAGGTTTTTAATCAGTTCATCCAGCTTGAGGGTAGAAATGTTCTTTGATTCTTGAATAGGAGTAATTTTGCTTTCCCAAGTCACTGGTAAGACTCTTCTCAAGATTTTCTCAACCTTGTCTTCTTCAAGTATAATTCTACCAAGAGATTTAAGTTCATTTGTTAGTATTGTGAACCTTGTGTACATCTCCTAGATAGATTCTGATTCCTTCATACTGAAGTTCTCATATTGAGAGTATAACAGTGTTCCTCTTTATCTCTTTACTTGAGGAGTTCCCTCATGAGCCACTTGTAAAGTGTCCCATATTTTTTTTGCAGCAGTACAACTTTGAATCCTAATGTACTCGTCTGGACCTAGTCCACACACAAGCCATTTCTTGGCCTTGACATTCTTCTCCCATTTCTTCAAATCTTCAGGAGTCCAGTCAGCTCTTGTCTTTGGCACATCCACTCCTTCCTCATTCTTCTTTGTAGTTTCCAAAGGACCATCAGTGACTATGTCCCAGAGTTCATAGTTGTCACGACCCAAAATCCATTAAGGGTCATGGTGGCATCGGAAATCGCCGTCAGGACAGCCAACTAAAATACTTAATTAAATCTCATTTTAACACTTTTGAAAAACATTTCTTTTATACGTTTTAAACAAGACTCATTGTATTCTTCCGAATAAATAAATAAAATATTTAAACAACTTTTAAGATTTCCAAATAATCCAAATACATCCCCAGAACCCGATGTCACAAGTACATGGGCAACTACTAATAAGAGAAATAAAAAATAATATACGTCCAGAATATAGTGGACGGAAAGTAAATACAGTACTCTGGAAGGGACTACCCTAGCTGCGGTCGCCTCGAATGATGCAGCTCACCTAGTCCCAGAAACGTCCGTGCTGCTGCGCCCCGTAGGATGCTAGAGGTATATATACCTGTGCAACAAAAATGCACAAAAGTGTAGTATGAGTACGTAATCAACGTGTACTCAGTAAGTGTCCCGCCAAATCTCTAAGGGGTAGAGACGAGATGGTCAACCTGAGACTCTCTAATTGTCCAATGATTATTTATCCTTAATATACATATTAAACAGTGGATTTATTTTATAAACATGATTTTAATCCAGATAGAGGAAACAAATAAACACATAATTCTTTCATAGGAAATTTTCCAATATTTATTTTTCATTATTAACAAAATGATCTCAAGCCGGAGTGAGGCATGTAACAACTTAAATAAGTTCAAGGCAGCAATACAAGCGTGCACAAATCATACCGAGGCGACGGCCCGATCCAACAGAAATAATGTGCACTTGCCGAGGGTCGACGGAGCGCCTATAGATGCATCTATTAATCTATCGAGGCATTCGGCCCGTTCCAAAATAAACACACACAAACAGACAATCAGTCAAAAATTCAATCATGGAGAAATTATTCGAGAAAGGCCAATTATCTTTAATAATTTGAGAAAACGAAGCTTAAGTCTCTTAAGAAATCCATTTATTATTTTTATGTGATTTAAGCAATTCAAGCCATCAATGGGTTCACAATTAATTCAAATATAACATGCTTTTAGATCCTAGACTACCCGGACAATAGCATAATAGTAGCTACGCACAGACTCTCGTCACCTCGTGCATACGTAGCCCCTACAAATAGGAGCACATAACCAATTTAACTCACCTATGGGGTAAATTCCCCCTCACAAGATTAGAAAGGAGACTCACCTCGCTCCAAAGATCCACAACCAGCATTATACATTCTTCCGAAGACTTGCACCAATGCACAATGCTCCAAAACTAGCCAACGATCATACAAATCTATTAATATATGCTCAATTATACTTTACAACACAATTTATGACAATTCCTAACCCGAACGAAAAGTTCACAAAAATGTCCTCAGGCCCACGTGCCCGGAATCCGAAATTTCTCGAAGATAAAGTTTACCCATGAACTCACGAACTCAAATATATGATTTTCTCCATACTCAAAATCGTGATCAAAATCCAAGATTTCTAGTTTTCTAGGTTTTCCCCTCAAACCCCAAGTTTTCTACAATTTCCATATCTAAATCCATATATAAACCTTGTGTTTAACTCAAAACTAGCATAAACTAATTAGCTCATGATGAATGACGGAACCCCCTCTTCAAAAGCTCCAAAGAATCGCCCAAGCCAAGAGAAAAATGGGTGAAATGAACCCAAATCCCGATTTTTAAACATTCTGCCCAGCCCCGGTCCGCCCTTCTTCGCGTTCGCGGTCTCCCGCTCGTGTTCGCGAAGTCCAGTCACCCAGACCTTCGCGTTCGCGTACAAGGCCTCGCGTTCGCGTAGGCCAAAGTCCCCAGGCCCACCTTTTCCTTCTACGCATTTGCGATCCCCTTCTCGCGTTCGCGTAGCAGCTCAGCCCGCCCCTCCGCGTTCGCGACGGCCAAAACCTGAAGCCTCCCATTTTCCTCTTTGCGTTCACGAGACTTGCTTCGCATTCGAGAAGAAGGAAACCAGATACCAGCAACCAGCAATAGTTTTTAACCCAAATTCGATCTGTTAATCATCCGGAGTCCACCCGAGGCCCTCGGGACCCCAACCAATCATACCAACCAGTCCCACAATACATTACGGACTTGCTCGAGGCCTCAAATCATAACAAACAATGCTAAAACCATGAATTACACCCCGATTCAAGCTTTGTGAACTTTGAACTTTCCAACTTCTATTTTCGATGTTTAAACCTATCAAATCATATCCGATTGACCTCAAATTTTGCACACAAGTCATATTTGACATTATGAACCTAGTCCAACTTATGAAATCGAATTCCGACCCCGATATCAAAAGGTTTACTTCCGGTCAAACTTCTCAAAAACCTTCAAATTTCTATCTTTAGCCAAATGGCTTCAAAATGACCTACGGACCTCCGAATTCACTTCCGATCGTGCTCCCGACTCTAGAATTACCATACAGAGCTACTCCCAGTCTTGGAATCCCAAACGGACATCGATAACACTTAAATGCACTCCAAGCCAAACTTAAGAAATTTCTTCCAAAATGCTAACTTCCACAATAGGCGCCAAAAAGCTCCTGTGTCATCCAAAACCCGATCCAGGCATATCCCCAAGTCCGATATCATCATACAAACCTACTGGAACCTTTAAATCCCGATTCTGAGGTCGTTTACTCAAAGATCCAATCCTAGTTCATTCTTTCAACTTTAAGCTGCTCAAATGAGAATTTTCATTTAAATTTAACTCTGATCTTCCTGAATTTAGATTCTGACCATGCGAACAAGTCACAATACCTGAAATGAAGCTGCTCATGGCCTCAGACTGCTGAACAACGCGCTAGGAATCAAAACGACCGATCGGGTCATTACAATAGTCCTCTCTTATGATATGATCTCTCATCCCGTTCTTCCACTAGGAATAGTACTAACCATTGAAGAGTGGAGGCCTAGCAGTGGATTGACCTTCCTAATTTCCAGGTGGTGCACTCATGTTGAGCTTTTCCTAAGGTGTTATCCTCTTCAAGGATAACCTGCTCTGATACCAATTGAATTTTTAAGTGTCAATTCCACACAAAAAGGGGGATGATTTGTGTGGTACCCAATTTTTGCTTTACTACTCTATAGAAGAACCTGGTTCTTCTAGGTGTTCCAACTACTACTGTTGTAGAATAATAAATAATAAAAGTAAAGAACACAGAGATGTTTACGTGGAAAACACCTGGCTCAAAAGGTGAAAATACCATGACCTACTACTCAGTAGGATTTTTCCAAACTTCCACTAAAATCACTGAGCCAAAACAGCATTTGCAAAACTCTTATAAACCTAAGGATTAACTCTAATCCCGTTATGGCACACAGCCTCAACTGCTGCGATAACTTCAAGTTAACTCTAACTTGAAAACTCTAGGTACCTAATACAACTACCTCTATGAAAGTTGAAAGGTACAATTATAAATCACCCACTACAATTGAACTAGAATAAAAGAAAGACACTATGGAACTGATTCTTCTACCTCGTTCAAGTAGTTTCAAGAGTGCACACTCAAATCTCGCATAAATTGCTTGCAAAATCACCTTGCTCTTTTTCTCTCAATTTAGTTTAACTTTTGCATATGTGCAATACCTGTAAAAGAGAAAAATCACTGTTATATAATAGGTTAGTAATCAGAGTTTGATTTGGACTCAATTGCTGCTCTTCTATCGTAGAAGAGTTCTTAATGATATCAAACTCTCACACTATCTTTATCCTGGATTGTGTTCTCTTCATATAACGAGACTTTCTCTCATTATCTAACATGCAACCTTTTCGATCAGATCAGGGGATATTTCTGCTATATCAGCATGACTTATCTCATTCACGTTCATCTCACATGTATAGGTTGATCATGACTGTGCTTCACAAGATGGACCTGGTCTATGACTAAGTTCATTTATCATTCTTCAAAACTTCACCGTTTTTGGGCCAACAGAGTCCTTTGGTAAGATTTTCTTTTCCCCCCCGTCGTATTGATATATAAGGTTGCACTTGTCTTTATCAATCATACAATGTGAATTGACAGGATCTGGAGCAGTTATTGTTGTTACACCTAAAAGGATTAAAATATTCTCTTCTAACCCATGCAAGAATCCTTTTTCTCTTCATCTAGATCAACGATTTGTGGCCCCTTTGGACAAATTTAATTCAAAGTATGCTCTACAATTGAGTTGTTGTTATTTTTCTATAATTGAACTGAGATCAATACATATCTATTTTATTTATTCTGAAAATTTCATATTCATTAATATTTAGAGATTGTGGTTGCTAAAGTTTGCTTCTTTTCATTCATTACTTACATAGCCTGATGCAGAACAAATTTAAAAATATGAACATTCTCAAGTACATCTCAGTTGTTGTTGCCTTTGACTCCAAAAGAATAAAATAAGAAGAATCATTAGGTTTCTCATCATAGAATGTAATAACTAATATTTTTTTATCATCGCAAATGATTTTGAATACCTCGTTGCACTTTATAGAACCTGCAAGAGAGAGCCAGGGTACAATCTTGAGATACTAAGTCGTGTGCTTTCAGGTGAAAGAAAAGGGGCCAACTGAATAATGTGTTGTAAGTCATTATATGTTCTTGGATCCTTTTATACTAAGTCATTATACTAGAATTATACATATTTTTGTCATATCTATACCTGATCATATTACATATTTTTGTCATATCTTACAACTTAGCAATATTGGTTCAGAATACCATTTATAGTCGCAATAGTGATGGAGTGCCTTGAATTATATGATAAGCACTTAGAAAATGTTCTTTTATAAATCAAAGTTATTGTGACGACCTGAACTGTCGTCTCATGAGTTACTGCTTCATTTCCCCCATTTTTAGCTTCTTATTGCTTCATTATTCGTATCTTGTGTGATCGAGTTGATTTGGAGTGGTTTTGGTAAGAAATGAGATACTTGGTCTCTTTAAGGAAGGCTTAGTTTGGAAAAATCAACAAGACGTTGACTTATGAGTTAGAGGGCTTGGTTATGGACTCCGATGATTCGGCTAGCTTTGGGAAATGATTTGTGACTTAGGAGTTCCGGTGTAGAATTAGGCTCGAATTGGCGAAGTTAATATTTTGGTGAATTCCGGTTGATAGGTGAGATTTTGATACGGGTGTCGGAATGAAATTCCGAGAGTTGTTGTAGCTTCATTGTGTTATTTGGGATGTGTGTGCAAAATTTCAGATCATTCGGACATCGTTTGGTCGGGTTTTTGACCGAAAGTGTATTTCGGATGTTTTTGGAAATTTAGGCTTGAATTCGATGATTTTTGGGTAATTTGATATTGTTTGAGGTGTTTTGATGATTGGAACAGATTTGAATGATGTTATGAATTATGTTGGCATGTTTGGTCGGGGTCCCATGAGGCTAGTATAAGTGTTGGAAGAGTTTTTGGAAGATTTTTGCCGTTTTGAGCATAAGCATGTGGTGATCCAAAGATTCATTTTTAGTTCTAGAGATCGAAATTTGATTTCGAGACTTCCAAAATTTTAATAATGAATTATAGGAGTGATATGGAAAGTTTGGTCTAATTTTATCAAGTCGCGATTGGTTTTTTGACACGAAACATGAATTAATTATTTAACGAGCAAAACGGGTATTGGACTGAGCAAATGAGCTCCAAATTGTGTTTCGATTGAAGGAATAGGTTTTTATTATTATTTGTGACTCATAGGAATAAGAATCGTCGAATTCTGAGTTCGTATGATGGAGTTAAAGCATTTTTAGTGAAATAAAAAGCTGCTGCAATTTTTTGGGCACTTGTCGGTATTTTCGCAGATACGATGAACAGTACCTGTAACGACCCGACCGGTCATTTTAAGCCCTAGCGCATCGTTCAGCAGTCTGAGACCATGAGCAGCTTCATTTCAGGTATTGTGACTTGTTCTCGTGGTCGGAATTTAAATTCAGGAAGATCGAAGTTAAATTTGAATGAAAATTCTCATTTGAGAAGCTTAAAGTTGAAAGAATGAACTAGAATTGGAATTTTGAGTAAACAACCTCGGAATCGGGATTTGAAGGTTCCAGCAGGTTCGTATGATAATTTCGGACTTGAGCGTGAGCCCCGATTGGGTATTGGATAACCCAGGAGCGTTTTGGTACCTATTGTAGAAGTTAGCATTTTAGAATGAATTTCTTAAGTTTGGCTTGAAGTGCATTTCAGTGTTATCGATGTCTATTTGTGATTTTGAGTCTGTGAACAGCTCCGTATGGTGATTCTGGAGTTGGGAGCGCGATCGGAAGTGAATTCGGAGGTCCGTAGGTCATTTTGAAGCCATTTGGGCTAAAGTCAAAATTTGGAAGTTTTTGAGAAGTTTGACCGGAGGTTGACTTTTTGATATCGGGGTCGGAATCCGATTCCGAAAGTTGGAGTGGGTCCGTAATGTCAAATACAAATTATGTGCAAAATTTGAGGTTAATTGGACATGATTTGATAGGTTTAAGCATCGAAAATAGAAGTTGGAAAGTTCAAAGTTCATAAAGCTTGAATCGGGGTGTAATTCATGGTTTTGGCATTGTTTGGTATGATTTGAGGCCTCAAGCAAGTCCGTAATGTATTTTGGGACTGGGTGGTATGATTGGTTGGGGTCACGGGGGCCTCGGGTGGATTCCGGGTGGTTAACGGATAGAAAATGGATTTTGGAAATAGCTAAGTTGCTGGTTGCTGGTATTTCCGCTTCTGCGGAGATGGGACCGCAGAAGCCTGAAAGAAGCCACAGAAGCGGTTAGGAGAGAAAGGGAGCAGGGACCGCTTATGCAGTCAGGTATCCGTAAAAGCGATTAAGGGCACCGCAGAAGCGTAATGGTTCGAATGGTCGTGGGCCGCAGATGCGGTCGAGGTTCCGCAGAAGCGGGACCGCATCTGCAGAAGGAGCATTGCAGAAGTGAAAGGGGCTAGGCTAGGGGAAAGCCGCAAAAGCGGCTTATTGTCTGCAAATGCGGAACGCATAAGCGGCAACATTTCCGCAGAAGCGGAAATGACTGGGGCAGTGAGGATGTTTTAAGTTCGGGGTTGAGCTCATTTCAAACCCATTTTTCTTCCATTGGAGTCGATGGGGAGTAGCTTGGGGACGCCATTTTTGTCACTTCTCATGAGGTAAGTAATTTATGCTAGCTTTGAGTTAAATACAAGGTTTATACATGGATTTAGGCATGGAAATTAGTATAAAATTAGGGTTTTGGTGGAAAACCTAGAAAATCATATTCTTGGAATTTAGCCACGATTTTGAGTATGGAATTAAGAGTAAATTATATATTTGAGTTCCTAAGGTCATGGGTAACCTTTATCTTCGAGAAATTTCGGATTCCGGGCACGTGGGCCCGAGGGCATTTTTGTCAAGTTTTCATTCGGCGTTAGGAATGGTTATGAATTGGGTTGTAAAGTATAATTTAGCATATATTAAAGGATTTATATTATCGTTGGCTAGTTTTGGAGCATTGTGTGTTGGTTCAAGTCTTCGGAAGAATGTAGAATGCCGGTTGTGGATCTTCGAAGCGAGGTGAGTGTCCTTTCTAATCTTGTGAGGGGGAATTTACCCCATAGGTGAAGTAATTGATTATGTGCTCCTATTTGTGAGGGCTACGTACGGACGAGGTGACGAGAGTCCATGCGTAACTACTATTATGCTATTGTCTGGGTAGTTAGGACCCAAAAGCATGTGTACGTGGATTAATTGTGAACACATTAGTAGCTTGAATTGCTTAACTCACATCGAATTAGTAAGTAAATTTCTAAAAGGATTAAACTTCATTTCTTAAATTGTTAAAGGAGAATTGGTTTTATTTGAATAAATATTCCTTGATAAGTTCTTATTTGATTGATTGAGCATGTACTTTAGGTGTGCTTGCGTTGCATGGATGATTCGTGAGCGGGATATGTGTTTAATTATGGAACGGACCGAACGCCTCAGTGATAATAGATGCATCTATGGTTCGTGCCGCTCAACCCTCGGCAGTGCACAATTTACATTCTGTTGGAGCGGGCCGTCGACCTCGGCATGATTTGCACATGTCTATCTATTACTTGGAAATTTGTAAATGGGGAATTGGCCCAATGTGGCTTGACATAAACTGATAAGATAATAAAGAACAGACTTTAGAAGCCCTTCATTTATTGTTGAGGGTGTTTACCTGTTTGCTGGCTTCACAATCAGAACTTTTATACAAATCCATGATTATTCTCACACTTATAGAATATTGCTAATTGACCTCTAGTGAGTGTCGGAGTTGGTCATCTCGTCTCTACCCCTTCGGAATTAGGCGGGATACACACTGAGTACACATTGATTACGTACTCATACTACACTTCTGTGCATTTTTTTTGCATAGGTATATATACACCTCTAACAGCCTATTGGGTGTAGGAGCATGGATGACGCTGGGACTAGGTGAGCTGTATCATTGAGGCGATCGCAGCTAGAGTAGTTTTCCAATGTACTGTATTTACTCTCCGTCCACTGTATTTCGGGCGGATGTTTTATTTTATTTCTCTTATCAGTAGTCCCTCATGTACTTGTAACACCGAATTTCTGGGAGGGTTTACAACGGATTTGTTCTAACTGTTATTATTTAAATTTGAATTCTAGTAGTGAACTTTTATTTATAAAAATGGAAGGAAAAACCTTAGATTTTCAAAAGAATTAAAAGAGAAATTA
>MU755845.1:27805-69833 GCA_026770625.1 Nicotiana glauca | reverse complement strand
TTCATAAATATTCTTAGTGACCAACACATAATAATAGGGATAGTTATCTCCATATAATAGCACAACGTGAGTATTCACATAAGTAGAGTTGATGGTTACGAAGCTCACTCATGAGTGGAGCATATTAAGAGGAAACCAAATCAAATTAAGGAAAATTATCCTGTTTATAACAATCTGAACTGTACACATGATGACGCCATCTGGTGTAGTGACCTCAGCCATACCGTAGGAATTATATCAACAGCTGGGTCTCCACCTCTAGGAGTCTCACCTCCAACTCTAACATCCTGACCTCTACCTCTGGCTGGTCCTGTAAGATAAATACTGACTGCAATGGAGCACGTAGCCTGAGTGCTTTCCTAAATTATATTTCTCCAAACTACCACATTCACAACAATTCCTTTGAGTCTCAGCTAACATATTGAACATGACGACATATTCGGACACTGTAATGGTGACCTGCACAGCCGTTCAGATCGCATATGCCACAAATTGCAAAGAATCCTGGAGGTAAACTCCTTCAAAACATTTCTTAAAAATAGAGTTGAGTAGGCAGTGTTGCATTGGCCAGTCTGCCCTCTTTTGCTATGCTGGCTCGACACTACTGAGCTACCCCATTTACTCATATACTCTTCCTTATCCTTTGGGGTGATTCTTACCCCTTGTAGAGTACCAAACCTTAAATATGTATAGTTTGTTTGGGGGACCTTTACGTACCATATATATACATTCCAAGCCAAAACTGACATAACACATGGCCATACAGTCCATTCACTAATAGTGGAATTCTCCATTTGGTGCTAAGTCAAAGTCACAACATCCGATAATCCACAATATTAGTACTTCACAACTCAAATAAATCAACCAGACGTCAAGGTCCGTTGAACCCTTACATGATTCGTTAGGTGATCTCTGGATACGTATATATCTTCCGTTGTAACCATAACTAGTTTGGTAATTACATTATCATTCCACTACTTCTATTTGCCATCCGAAGGACAGTAAAATCAACCCTCTCGCTTTCAACTATTCCCACGTTCTGCAATACCTCGTAGTAGTGGTCAAGAAAAATCTCGTGGGAAGATAAGAGTAGAAATTTAATTAGCTTTGAGAAACAGAACCGCACGACAAGAAAGAACAAATGTGAAACTTTTCCTAACTCCGTAGCCTCTGGGGGATAAATACAGACGTCTCCGTACCGACCCCTCAGACTCTACCAAGTTTGTCCGTGAGCAACGAGACCTATGTAACCTAGAGCTCTGATACCAACTTGTCACGATCCGGATTTTTCACCATCGGGAGTCGTGATGGCGCCTACTAGTGGGAGCTAGGCAAGCTGAATCTTACTTACATTCCCATTTTATCAGATATCACATTTTCAAACATTTAGACATAAAACTATAATTACAGCGGAATGCATTAATTTAGTGAAAGACTTAGTAAACGTAACTAGTTGCGATACCGAAATTCAAACATAAATCACTACCCAAGAACTGGTGTCACAATACTCACGAACTTCTAAGAATAACACACATAACCGTCTGAAAGAAATACAAAACTATTTATCTCGAATACATGAGATAACAGACTAAAAAGTAAGGATAGAAGAGACAACGGGTCCTGCGGACGCCTGCAAAGCTACCTCGATGTCTCGGTGGTCGGAGTATCAACAATCGCACTACCGCCGCTGCTGCTGTCCAAAACCTGTATCTGCGCAAAAAGAGCGCAGAGTGTAGCATCAGCACAACCAACCCCATATGGTGGTAAGTGCCTGGCCTATCCCAGCGAAGTAGTGACAAGGCTAGGACCAGACACCCACATAAACCTGTACAATTAAAAATATATATGCAACAAAATAGCAGAAAAACAACATCTAATATTTAAGAAGGGAGTAGCCACATGATACATATACATTGCTAGAAATAATATAAAGGAATTTAATTCACTTTCAAACTCAACTCATATTATTACAGGAGTGCAACCACTCGCTCCCATTTTGATATCATTCTTTCATTTATTTATCAATACAATACATAATATATCACCAGCAACTATGGCCAATATCAATAATCATTATCTGTTAGTGATGCAGCGTGCACCCCGACCCTTCCGATATGTCACCGGCATCTATGGCCAATAACAGTACATAACAGGCTACCGGCAACTATGGCCAATGCCAACAATCATCATTCATTAGTGATGCGGCGTGCATCCCGACCCTTCCGATATGTCACCGGCAACTATGGCCAATAACATTACATAACATGCTACCGGCAACTATGGCCAATGCCAACAATCATCATTCATTATTTATGCAGCGTGCATCCCGATCCTTCCGATATGTCACCGGCAACTATGACCAATAACAATAATCATACTATATATTACCGGCAAGAAACCAATAATAATTAACCAACAATGTATATATTACCGGTATGAAACCAATAATAATTAACCAACAATGTATATATTACCGGTATGAAACCAATAATAATTAATCCACAAATATACATATTACCGGTATTAAACCAATAATCTTTAATCAATAATATTTATATTACCGGTATTAAACCAATAATCTTTAATCAATAATATTTATATTACCGGTATTAAACCAATAATAATTCCTTTCATATAATCACATAAGATTATTAAAAGTTTAATCCATTTAAGACTCACGGTCATGCTCGACCCCCAACGTATAGATACTCGCCACCATGCCTATACGTCGGACTCCACACATAACAATTAGCAAATAAACTCAACTCTTATTCCCTCAAGCTAGGATATATCAAACACTTACCTCGAAAGTCTACGGCCAACTCAATCCTTAGCAATGCCTTTTCCTTTCGAATTTGTCTCTAATTCAATCGTATCTATACACAATTGATTTAATATCATCAATACTACTTAACAAACTAGTTCAAATGGCTAAATATATCTTCCACAACATTCTGCCCGGAATAGTAAAAATCGACCCCGGGCCCATGTGGTCGAAACACGAGGTTCGAACCAAAATAAATTCACCCATCCATCCACGAGTTCAAATATATAATTTGTTCTTAAGTTCGACCCCAAAACGAGGTCTATATCACAAATTCTTTGAAAATCCTAACTATACCCAATTCTCTAATTTTCTACCTATTTTCACATGTTTAGGCCTAAGAATTTGATTGATGTTGATGAAAAATGAAGAAGACGAGTTAAACAATACTTACCCCATGAACTTTGGCGAAGAAATGCACCAAAGATCGCCCAAAGCTGTGGAGAAGAGAGAGTGTGAGAAATGGGTTTTGAGGCCAACCCTTGGAAAAGGCATTGGATCATCCCTAAGACTGGACCAGTAGAAATGCCTTTGGCACTTTGGGCTTACAATTGGCCCAACTAATATCTAGGAAGAACCACTTCGAGACCTCAATTCTCAGGCCAATTCGATGCCCAACCCCAATGGAGATTCAATTTCTGGAACTGAACCCCAAACTAACACGATGAAACACAAATTTATTGAATCACACTTATACAAATATGAATCAATAAGCTAGCGGATGAGAGATATTTGATAATCATTATGATGTTTGGTGCATTGAACGACTAAGGGCTAAACGCATGGATTCGTTGATATTCAAAATGAAGCTAGATTATATGCAAGATGTGGTTACTAATTTTGAAGGAGACTTACTGGACCGTTAACCTACAGTTTGTTATAATTTCCAATCTAGTTTCATTGATTCAGATGTTAACTTCCAACCAAATACAATGACTTTTTTCAACACAAATAGAGGAGAAGCAGTTCTAGCAAAACTTGATTTAAACTATCCACATATTAATTACAAAAATCGGTCCTTGATTTCCAATTCGATTTAAGTTCCTAACATTTTCAATGAAACAAAATCAAGCTATACATGATATTAAACGATTCTATACTAAAGCTACCACTAAATGAAACATCATAAATTCAAAAGTTCCAACAGTCTCAATCAGTCCCAATCCGTCTAAATTATACAGATTATAACATGTTCTAATCATCCTAATCTCAACTATTTCTACTATGTTATAAATCTCAACAACTATAACATTCGAACTAATATGGCTTCAAGCAGATTGACACTAAGTTAACATGAGCATTATGACATTTCTACAATAAACCAAACACATCGACTGATTCAGTCCAATCATACATCAGTTGAAGCTGGAAAATACCTGGAATGTGAACAAAATTGGAAGAAAGGGAAGTCGGCAGCAACAGATGATAAACAGCAATCAAAAACCAGCAAACAGGAGTAATTTTGAACCAAAACAGCTTCACCAAAACTCAGGAACACACTACATAAGTACAACACCAATTGATGGCCCCAAAATGACTTGATTGAACTCAAAAACCACCCGAAATAGAACCAATATACTTCAGGAAAGCTTCAGCAATTAGAAGAGATGAAGATCACTGCCTAAAACTCAAAATTAACCTATAAAATGCAATGTAACAGTATTTTTTGATTTTCTACTATATTTCTATTTGTTTTTTGGATTTTTTGAATATTTGGAGTTTGGATTTAAAATTTCAGATCTGAAACTTGTGGACTATGAGAGGGAATTTTTAGAGGCTCCAAAACTTGTTTTCTAAGGCAAGAAAGCTGCCTTTTATAGGCAAACTTCAGGGGGACAGCTTCTAGATTTCCCCTACACTTTTCCCCCTTTTATTTCAGATTTTACCCTAATAGTCCTCTATTTTCTGACTTGTGTTTCAAGTTATACTATAGATTTCCTGAAATGCTCAATTGAACCCCATTTTAGAGACTTCTAGGGAGTTCTAAATTCAGTTGCTTTCCCATTCCCTAAGTAAACTACCCTTATTGCCCCTACCTTGGCCCTGAAATTATTAACCCAACCCCAGCCTTGTTAACTAACTAAACAACCATGGTTCAAGTAGCTATTTTGCAAATTAATCAGCTAGAATCAAATTCAAACATAATTCTTAAATCTAAACTATCTATTGATTTTCAGACTGCCCACTACCATTAACCAATCAAACTAAGAAAATTAACAGCCACAGAATCAAATTGCAATGGGCAGAAATATCAATCAAATTCATCAAATTAAACTAATCGCCATTTACAACCCTAAAACACTAATTACATATTATCACAAGAAAACATGCTAGCAATTTTATTAACATAATGAAATTAAAAAGAACAAACTCCTATTACTGATTATTAGAACCCAAAATAAGATGAAATGAACAACTGAAAACAAAGAGAAATAAACTTGACTACTGAACCAAACAAAACGACCATCGAAATCAATTAATCAAGCCCAAACAGTCGTGGTAGAGGGATTAACATAAGAAAAGAAAAATTGAAGAACTCACTGGTGATGGATCTTCATTTTGATTGGTTCTTCAAAATTGATTGTTAATTAATGTTATACATTTTATTTGTTAAAATAGAACATATAACATCAATTAAAAATCCCTCGAGTTCATGGAATTCCCAGGACAGTGACAAAAAATTATCTAACCCTAGATATGAAATCTTACAAATTCAGTTTGGATTTGGGGGAAAAGGTTTCGTGGTTTAGGTAAAGGAGGGTGAGGAGAGTGTAGGATATGAGTTTGGTAGGGTTTGGGGAGGCGGCGCCGCCGTGCGTGGCGGTGGCGGGCCTAGGGTTTCAAAGATTTGGGGTTCTTGACAGGGATTTGAGCCATGGGGGTTTTGGGGTTTGGAAAGAAGAGGACTTGGGGAGTCTGTGGTGTAATTTTCAGGGCCATCGGAGTATCGCCGCCGGCGGAGGCGATTTCCGGCCGGCGGCGGGAGGCTGAAGAGAGGTGGTGTTCTACTGGCATTACAGGGGGGTACGAGGAGGATGGGAAATGTTTTTAGGGTTTGGGATTTTTCGGACACTTTTATTAAAAACCAGCATCAATCGTGGGCCGTTGGATGAGGGGTGATGGATGGCTAGGATCACTTGACTATGAAACGGCGTCGTTTCAATGGGAGGGGCATTTGGACCGGGTAGGAGTGTGGATTGGGCCGGGACTGGAGCAGATTAGAGGGGGGCATTTGGGCTAAGCCACTTTTGGCCCAATTTTAGGCATTTTGTTGAGATCACTCTTTTCTTTTAATTGTATTTATTTCCCTTTTTTATTGTAATTTATTCTTCTTTTTTATTTCACTTTGTATTTTATATTTTTCTGATTTTATTAAACTGCAAAATTAAAACAAATATATTTCCAAAATTAAGCTAATTAATTCCTAAAAATTGATTAAGTCTTATTTAAACGTAAACTCATGACACATTCACGAATTAACAATTAAAAATGCAAAAATTGACTATTTTTGTTATTTTTTATACTTTATTTTAAACGCAATTTAACTACCTATTAATCCGAAAACATGAAATTAAATCCCAAATGCTAATGTCAAGTGTATATTTTTATATTTTTCACATGAATTAGAATGCACAACGAAAATGCAAACAATTACCACAAAATGCCCCAAACATCCACAAAATTGTAAAAAATAATAAAAGTAAAATATTTATGTTTTTGTTTTGAATTTCTGGGAATAATTCTTATATGGCAAAAAGCACGTGCTCACAATGTGTTCCCGTTTTTCAGGTATCATGGCACCATCTCGAAAATTCTGCGCCACAGGTCCATCCTCTAGCAGCCAAGTCGGCGTACCCATGACACAAGGGTTAGCCCCTACACGCCCCTTTGACAGTAAAAAATTTGTCTCAGCCAATGCTCAGGACCGCTTTGCGGAGAAGGAAAATAAAATGCTTATTCCAGAGAGGGGAATTGACATCGGTTCAGTCCAGCAACACTGTCCTTACATATACACTGAGTTGGTAAGGCGGGGGTTGCAGACCTTCATTAATGAGCCAGGAGAAGGCAATGCAATGGTTGTGCAGGAGTTTTACTCTAATGTGACGGATCATGGCAATGGTGTGGTCACAGTGCGCCGCAAGGCGGTGAATGCATCTATTGAGGCGATACAGATGGCGTACCATCTGCCCCCTCCTGTGCCTAATTACGATGAATTTTATGATTATGGTGGTAACCCAACAAAAGCAAAGTGGGAGTGATTCTTTGATTCGATCTATGTACCCGGGAAAGAGATGATCTGGATGCAATACGGTGAGAAGTTTCACTCCTGAACACTAACCTCCGAGGTGAAGTGCTGGTTGTATTTGATTAACAATCGTCTTATTCCGTCCTCCAACACTACAGAGGTAAATGGACCCCGAGCTGCTTTGATTTGGTGTTTCATCAGAGGTCTTAACTTCTATGTAGCCAAAATGATGCACGACGAAATGTTCATTCGCTGCCCAATAAAAATGTATGGGTTCTTTTTCCCTTCTTTAGTGACTCAGCTTTGTAGGCAAGCTCGGGTGCCCGAAAATCTCCGTGTGGATGGGCTAGTACCAAAAGGCCACAAGTTCAGGCCCGACAAGGTCACCATAAGCAAGGAGCCAACGGAAGCAGGTGGAGAGGATAGGAGTGGATTTGATGACTCGGAGGAAGAGGAGGCCGCACAGGTGGACGTGGGGGCTGAAACATAGGCCCGGGATCCCAGTGCAGCAGCTGCGGCACCGTCTAGTGGCATCATCTTCTGGAACTGCTAGAGTGTCCTGTTTTGCTGCTTTGGAGTAGGAGGTGGTCGGGTTATGCTCCTCCGTGACTGATTTGGGTACTCGTTTAGACGCGGTGGTTGCCCAGCAAGTGAAGGCTGTGAAGAAATTTTTGGGCTGGCCGAGAGCTCTGGGTCGTGCGTGCCATGTGAACCCGTGCACCATCTCCGACCAGGAGTGAACCGTCAAGGAAGTTCCTTTACCTCACTGTTCCTTCAATTCTTAAGCCATGGGACATGTCTTTATTTTAAGTGTGGGGTGGGGAATACTTCATTTTATGTATGTAATTGTATAATTTGACTGCTTGATTTTGTTTTGGTTTGTTTGACTTTGATTGTTTTGATGTTGATTAAGAGTTCATTAGTTTAAAATAGGTAAGTGGCTTGTCCCGACGACGGATCTCTTTCGGCGGGGTTCTTAAGGGACTAAGTTGGGGGAAAAAATGGAAAATATGAAGACTCTTCCTGATGACGGATCCTTTGGATAATTTTCTTGAGGGAAGTTAGTCTAGAGAAAACACCAGAAAGATTTTGTTTTTAGGTAGTTAGTAACTCCCCCTTGGTTTTTCTTTGGGCCACAGTTCTTTTCAAAGGGTTTAGCTTGAACTGGGTAAAGGTAGTTTTTGTTTATTTTGTTTTTTTTAATTTAGATTAGGCTTAATGGGCTACGAGCTAAAATCAAAATATAACCCATAGTGTTGATACACCTGAACACAATAGACACTAGAGTGTAACACTTAGTCTTATTGGTTGAATCTTACTAAAAGTGCCTTAAATTGTACGTTTGTCACTGACTTGAATGCTCATAATAGAATGTCTCGATAAGCCAATTTGGAGTGAGTCATGTGCCATATGTGGAGAGATTTTTGTGTAGTCCATGTATTGTACTTGTGTCTAGAACTGTGACAACCCAAAGGGTCATCACATGTTTTCTTTCTCATTCCGTGCTTCCGAGTCTTGAAAAGGTTATTTTTAGTTTCCTCGATTTGCATGCACAGTCTGGGCACATTGCTGGAAAGCTTAAATGTGAAATTATGTAAAAAATGCTAAACTTTGATATTAAAATGAATAAATTTGACTTCAGTCAACATTTTGGGTAAACGGACCCGGACTCGTAATTCGATGGTCCCGAAGGGTCTGTAGGAAAATATGGGACTCGGATGTATGCCCGAAATTGAATTTCGAGGTCCTGAGCCCGAGTAATGAATTTTTTTATGAAATTGTTTTTTCTGAATTGTTTAATGAAAATGGAAATGAAATCTGATTAGAAAGTGATGGTATCGGGCCCATATTTTGGTTCCGGCACCTAGTACAGGTCTTATATATGGTTTAAGATATTTCTGTGAATTTTGGTTGAAATCGGATGTCGTTTGGCATGTTTCGGACCTAAAACTCTAAATTTGAAAATTTATGAAGTTTAAAGAAAAATTAGTGATTTTGAGGTTTGATTCATTGTTTTTGATGTTATTTTGGTGATTTGATCGCACAGTTAAGTTCGTAGGATGTTGTTGAGTTAGTGTATGTATTTGGTTAGGAGCCCCGAGGGCTCAGTAGTGTTTCAGAGGTGTTTAGGAGTGATTTCAAACTTAGAAAGATTGCAGGTTTTTGTTGCAACTGTGCAGGTCCCTTTTTGTTCTTTGCATTCGCGATGCATCCTTCGCATTCGCGAAGCTTGAGTTCTCCCTTCATCGTGTTTGCATACTTGCCTCGCGTTCGCGTAGAGTCATTGGACTCTGAGAACTCATCCCCCCTTTTACTCTTCGCGTTCGCATCTACCCACTCGCGAACACGTAATGTTGCAGATCCCTTTCCTTGCGTTCGCGTACACCAAGTTCTGGACCCCCGGCCTTTTCCTCTTTGTGTTCGCAGCCTTCCAATAGTGAATACGATGCTCTGCCCAGATTACCCTTCGCGAACGCGACCCTATTTCCGCGAACGCGAAGGGAAATTTTTGCCCAGTTATATTTAATTTCAAGAAATAGTGTAGTCGCGAATTTTTCATAAAAACATACAAACTTCTTCTTCTCCAAGGTTCCCAAGCATCCATTGAAGCCCCCTTTCACCAAGACTTTGTGGGTTAGTAAATCTTAACTAGTTTCCTTCATTTTTTATCAATATCCATTGAATTCCTAAGCTTGAATCATGTAATTTAGGGTAGAAGTTGGGGAAAATGGGTAGAGTTAGGGCTTTTTGCTTTTCTTGATTTAGACCTCGTTTTGGGGTCGAATTTGTAAACAAATTATATATTCGGACTCGTAGTAGAATGGGTGATATGAATTTGGTCCGAACCTTATTTTTTGACTAAGCGGGCCCGGGTGCAATTTTTGGAATTTTGGGAAAAGAGCTTGGAAATCTATAATTAGACATTGGGTTTGATTTGTTTAGCATATATTGATATTATGAAGTCATTATTGTATAGATTTGATTGAGTTGGAACCGAATTCAAGAGGGAAAGCGGCCGTTGTGGATTGACTTGGCCATGGAAGTTGAGGTAAGTGTTCGGTTTATCCCTAGCTTGAGGGATTAGGAGTTGAGTCGTATTTGTTATGTGTTTTCCTGTGGAGTACGATGTATAGGCATGGTGACGAGTATCTATACGTCAGTGTCAAGCATGACCGTGATATTGTTTTGTTCTTGACTAATATTATAGATGAAATAGTAAGAAAACTTATGTTGAATGAGTAAGGCTTAGTCTATTATCTTGTGGAAGTTAATCATGAGCTAGATATGGTGTTGTTAGAAATGTTAAAGTCTGAATTCAGATTGGTTATAGCTAGTCCTCCCTTGCTGGGATTGAGTATTTTATGATTGGTTCTTTATCGAGGTTTGTGATTATGAATATGATAAGTTATGTATGTTTGGAGCAGGTTGCGCATCATAACAGTAAATATTGTGGATCGGGTTGCACGACGCAACATGAATCAGAAAGGATCGGGTTGCATGCCGCAACAGGTATATGCTATATTTCTGGGATTGGGTTGCACGCCACAACATAAATGAGAATGGATCGGATTGCATGCCACAACAGTTAAAATTATAAGTATGGATCGGGTTGTGTGCCACAACAGTAGTGCTATTATATGGTTGTTGACATCGCACTGATTCTTCATATGTTGTTCGGTTTTTGCTAGGTTGAACTTTTTTCCCCGAAGCATGTACTCCCTCCCCTTTTTATCTACTTACTACTTGTTTATTTTTCCGCCATATACTTTATAACTGCACGGGTTTATCTGGAGTCTGGTTCTAGCCTCGTCACTACCTCGCCGGGGTTAGGCCAGACACTTACCAGCACATGGGGTCGGTTGTGCTGATACTACACTCTGCACTTATGTGCAGATACCGGAGCATCTTATGGTGCACAGCAGTAGTTCGAGGGCCATCCTTCAGTCCACGAGATCCCGAGGTAGTCCTACAGGCGTCCGCAGGCCTGGCATCTCTTTTATCTTTCATTTCAGTCTGTTGTCTTTTGTATTCGGGACAAACAGTTACACTTCTCTTCAGAACGTGTATTTAGTAAATCTTAGTAGTTCGTGAGTGTTGTGACACCAGATACTAGGCAGAGACATGTATTGGCTTTATACGTTTGGGTGTCTTATTTATCTTGGACTTCCACTTAAATTTTCTTTTCTGCTGTCATTTAATTGTTTTTCATTAATAATCTCATTGCTTTAACATGTATAAAAATAAAAAGGGCTAAAGTTCAAAGATATGTGGCTTTCCTAGCCTCTACGTGTAGGCGCCATCACGACTCCCAAGAGTGGGAAATCTGGGTCATGACAAGAAATTTCCCGGTTTGTGAGTCGAAGCGAAATTTTAGGTGATGCTCGATTTGAAAAATGATTTTAGGCTTTCTTTAATTTTTTTGAGCTTAATTCCTTACCATAAATAAAATTTATACCTAGTCAACCCTTTTGAGCCTATAGACTTTTGGTTGGCACCCACATTACAATCCTATAACCTTTTTATTCTTAATTGACATTATTTTGATCTCTTTTCCTCTTAAAGCACTTTAATTATGAGATGAGCGCTAAAAGAAATAAGAAGGAACTAAGTGTGTGGTGGCTTTTGAGTGGAACCAATAAAAGGAAGAAAGTTGCACTTGTTTTATAAAATAATACACCACTAGCGGAAATTGAAAAAAAATGGAGATGAATACATTGTTGTCTTGTTCCTGCTAGTGGGTATGAATTAATATAGTGTTTAAAGAAGAAGGGAGCATTTTTTTGGGGTGATATTGTTTGTGAAAGTGAAGTGGATTGAAGAAATTGTACGTAAAGTTGATTATGTGGTGTGTTAAAGTGCTTAGGAGGGTTAGTCACTATTACTAAATATATTCGACCCATTAGCCCACATTACAACCATGAAAAGGTCCTAATTAATTTTAGATCAAGCGAGCCTACATTAGTAGAGATTTACATTAAGGGCAAGCCTATGGTACCAATTACATGCATTTGACTTCTTTTTTGAGAGTGAGTGAATTTTATCTATCTCAGTTCCTAATTTGTCTAAATATCATTATATGTAGAACTACTCTCTTGTGTGTGAATGTGAGGGTATTTGACTCGTGAAAGAAAGGCAGGTCTTTTCTTCTATGTAGAGTAGCTTGAGAAAGTATGAATATTGCACGGCATGTGAGAATCGACTTTTGAGGCTAGGAGTGTTCACTACTAGGCGTAACTTATGTGAATTGTTCTTGGTGTGATGCGTTAGAAAATAATGTTGAATGAAGAAACCTCTATAGAGTGTGGTGGATTGCTCGAGGACTAGCAATGGTTTAAGTGTGGAGTGTTGATAATAGGCTAGATTTGTGATTTTTTGCGATTCTTTATGCCCAACTTGATTTTGTTTCAATGTCGTAACATAGTTAAATGATGAAAAATGGGCTCTAATTATGAATTTAATATGTTGCAGGATGAGGAGCTTGTATGAGCCTCAAACCAGTGATTGGAGCTACGTTGAAGCAAGAAAAACCTCTAGGTGTTGAGTACACGCGAAGATGAGAAAAAGAATCGGGGAAATAAAGGCCTGGACTAGCATGTCCACTAGCACGACTGCGCTAGTCCAGATGCGGGAGGCACAATGTTAGTCAACTAGCGCGACCACTAGCGCGTCCAGTAGCGCGGTCGCCCTTGTAATGACCCGATTGGTCGTTTTGAGCACTAGCGCTCTGTTCAGCAGTCGAAGGCCATTAACAGCTTCATTTTGGGTATTATGACTTGTAAGCGTGGTCGGAATTGAATTTTGAGACGTCCAGAGTTGAATTAGGAAGAGAAGTCTCATTTCGGAAGCTTAAAGTCAAAAGAATGAACTAGGATTGGATTTTTGAGTAAATGACCTCGAAATTGGGATCCGAAGGTTCCAGTAGGTTCGTATAATGATTTCGGACTTTGGCATATGCTCGGAGTGGGTTTTGGATAACCCTGGAGAGTTTTGGCGCCTATTGTGGAAGTTAGCATTTTAGAAGAAATTCCATAAGTTTGGTTTGAAGTGCATTTCAGTGTTATCAATGTTCGTTTAGAAATCCAAGACTGTGAATAGCTCCGTATATTGATTCTGGAGTTGGGGGCGCGATCAGAAGTGAANCGAGACTGTGAATAGCTCCGTATAGTGATTCTGGAGTTGGGGGCGCGATCAGAAGTGAATTCGGAGGTCCGTAGACCATTTTGAAGCCATTTGGCTAAAGATAGAAAGTTGAAGGCTTTTGGAAAGTTTGACCGGGGGGTTGACCTTTTGATATCGGGGTCGGAATCAAATTCTGGAAGTTGGAGTAGGTCTGTAATGTCGAATATGACTTGTGTTCAAAATTTGAAGTCAAACGGACGTGATTTGATAGGTTTAAACGTCGGAAAAAGAAGTTTGAAATTTTAAAGTTCATAAACTTGAATTTGGGGTGTAATTCGTGATTTTAGCGTTGTTTGATGTGATTTGAAGCCTCGAGCAAGTCGGTAATGTGTTTTGGGATTGGTTGGTATGTTTGGTTAGGATCCTGGGAGCCTCGGGTAGATTCCGGATGGTTAACGGATCAATTTTCACCTCGTGAGGATGGCTGGTTTGCTGGTATTTGTGCAGCAGAGATTTACTCTATGTGATCGCAAGAGAGGGGATGCGATCGCATAGAGCAAAAGTTGAGGGGCCGGAATTTGGCCTATGCGATCGCAATAGGCATGATGCAATCGCGGAAGAAGATTTCAGGGGCCTATGCTATCGCATGGCTTGGTGGTGCGATCGCATTGAAGGAATTTTGGGGGGCGGTAGAGTTGCTCTATGCGATCGCAAGGCTTTGAATGTGATCGCATAGAAAGGGCACCTGGGCAGTGTTGTCTTAAAATCGGATTTTGGCTCATTTCATTTCATTTTCTTCCATGGGAGCGATTTTTGGAGCAACTTTGGAGTGTCCCTTTCATCATCAAGCATGGGGTAAGTGATTTCTACTAGTTTTGTGTTAAATACAAGTTTATACATGGATTTAAGCATGGAAATTAGAGTAAATATTGAGGTTTTGGTTGAAAACCTAGAAAATTATAATCTTGAATTTTGGCCACGATTTTGAGTATGGAATTAGGATAAAATTATATATTTGAGTCCCTAAGGTCATGGGTAATCTTTATCTTCGAGAAAATTTGGATTCCGGGCACGTGGGCCCGAGGGCATTTTGGTCATTTCACTAAACGAAGTTGGGAATTCGTATAATATGAATTGTTAACAAGTATTTGAGTATATTCTCATTAGTTTGTCATTAATTGGCTAGTTTGGGTGCATTGTGCGTTGGTTCAAGCCTTCGGGAGGATGTAGAATGCCGATTTCGAGTCTTCGGAGCGAGGTGAGTCTCCTTTCTAATTCTGTGAGGGGGAAATTACCCCATAGGTGAATTAAATTGATTGTATGCTCCTAGTTGTGGGGGCTACGTGCGCACGAGGTGACGAGAATTCGTGCGTAACAACTATTATGCTATTGTCCGGGTAGTTTAGGACCCAAAAGCATGCTTTATGTGGAATAAATGTGAAATCATTGATAGCTCAGATTGCTTAAATCGCCTTAAATTAATAGTTGGACTTTCTAAAGACTTAAATTTCGTTTTTCTCAAATTTATAAAAAAGAATTGACTTCTTCCTGGATATTTGCTCCACGTTGACTTCCTGACTGATTATCTGTCTGTGTGTGTTTATTTTGGAACGGGCCGAATGCCTCGGCAGATTAATAGATGCATCTATAGGCACGTCGTCGACCCTCGGCAAGTGCACATTTATTTCTGTTGGATCAGGCCGTCACCTCGGTATGATTTGCGCATGCCTGTGTTGCTGCCTGAACTTAATTAAGTTACTATTGCCCTTTTGTGGCTTAAACATATTTGGATTATGTTTTAAAGAGAATTTGGGAAATTTTTCCTTTGAGAGAACTACGTGTTTATTTGTTTCCTCTATTTGATTAGAATCATGTCTATAAAGAATAAATCCACGGATTAATATGCGAAATGAGGATAAATGATCATTGGACCATTAGAGTGTGTTAAATTTGCCCATCTCGTCTCTACCCCTTCGGGATTAGGCGGGACACTCACTGAGTACACGTTGATTACGTACTCATACTACACTTCTGTGCATTTTTGTTGCACAGGTTCATGATATATTAGAGGCTTACTGGGTGCAGCAGCACGGACGATTCAGGGACTAGGTGAGCTGCAAATTACGAGGCGACCTGCAGCTAGTGTAGTTCCTTTCTGTACTTTGATTATTTATTTCCTGTCCATTGTATTCCGGACAGAGGTTGTATTTTATTTCATTATCAGTAGTCGCTCATGCACTTGTGACACCGGGTTCTGGGATGGTTTTCGAAAAGTTTGATTTAATTGTTATTGATATTTTGAATTGAAGCAAAACCCTTTTATTTGTGAAAATGGAAGGAAAATTCTGGAATTTGATGTATTTAAAAAGGATTTTTAAATCGGTAATCTAATTGGCTGGCCTGACAGCGGTGTCCGGCGCCACCACGACCCTTAGTGGATTTTGGGTCGTGACAACATGGTATCAGATCACTAGGTTCCCGTCGGTCTCACGAGTCATGAGCAAGTCTAGTAGAGTCTCGCGGATCGGTACGGAGACGTCTGTACTTATCCTCGGGAGGCTGCAGAACTGTTAGGAGTACTTCCCTTCTTGATTTCCTTATCGTGCGGTTCGATTACTTTGAGGCTTATGCCTCTGATTCCTTTCCACTCAATCTTATGCGACACAAGCGCTGGTTATAAATCGATATTTGAAGGAATGTAATGGCACTACGAGTGCGGTGCGGGATGATTTACCCGGTATAGTTAATTGGACTATTATAGTCGCATTTCGGAGGGATATTCCATTGTTTTAGCTCCGTAGCAGAACTTCTGAGAGCCTTGAGGCTAGGCACATGTTTCCATGATGCTTATGAGCAATATTTTCGCTGGGTTGTTGTGATGGCAAGATGTTTGCCCACGTTTCGGGGCAATGAATGAATCGAAAGGAGGTTTACTCAGTGTGTAATCAGAGGGATTCAGTATTTTATTCTCGGCAAGGGAAAGTCAATCGAACCAAGGATGGTCAGATGTGGACTAGTGGAAGTAATAAAGCATGGAAATTGCAAGTGTGAAGGAGTTCTCTCCTCTATTGGGGTGTTTTTGTCCTAATCGGACATAATAAGTTTGTCGGTGTTATGATCTTTTATGATCAGCCCTTGAGGTAAGATATTGTGAAGTGGCATTGGAAATGCAGCTATCGGATATCGCAGGATGCGGTGGTTCCGAACTGAATCAGTATTGAAAATGTTGGTGGTTTGATGAAGACAATCTTCAAAGAGGTTTGGGATTAATAGCAAATTGTGGATGCAAGTTCTATGAAGATAAATTTTATTAAGGCAACAACTGAGCAGCAAGAGATGAAAAAGACATGTGGAAAGTGTCCATCGGAGTTTTAAACTTCTAAAGGGTCAGGCTGAGGAAGCGCAGGTTTGCATATCCTACGGTTATGGGAAGTTACCTAGGTGTTGCTATGACTCTCCTAAAGTGAGTTAAATGAAAAGTTTTATATGATGAAGTGTTAGTTTATCAGTGGTTCCATGGTTGTAATGGAAATTGGGTCTGCCGTATATCGGCACGTTGGGTGCATTGAGAGGTATGGAATTTGAAGTGAGGATCAAGGTTACAGCTTAGTAATGACTATGATGTCACAGGCTCGGATGATCAAGGAAAGGGTTGAATGATTAGAGTAAATTGGTATTGGCTTCAGAGTCATCGGAGATCGATGTTTTATAAAAAGGCTTTGTATCCTGGTTAGGGAGTTTTTATCGCTTTTCAGCGTTAGTGCAACCGATGGTTGGAATGAGCAGACTCGATATTTATTTCAAAAGATTGTGGGAGCGTGTCCCACGGGAAGACTGTGTAAGTGTGGCATGTAGTCACCTGATTGACTAAAGATTTAAGCAAGTATGAGGATTGTGGCAATAACATTTGTTTGAGAAACTATGCCTGGAGGGCACTTTGTTTATTGGGTTATGAACTGGGGAGGTTGCTCCGGTTATGGAGGGTTTTCTTATGTGTCATGAGGAAAAGAGAGTTACTATGAACCTTTGAAAGGTTATTCGCCAAGCTGGTGCAATCAGAGATTGGCTTGAGATCGATGTATTGATGTATATATGTGAACAGGGCTTTATATCCGGCCAGTTGTGTTCGTTTCAGCGAGCGTTCCCTATGGAGGAACGGTCGGGGTGTTATTTTGTCATCAGCTATTCCAGGTAATGATGTATTGCGCCGTATGAGTCGTGAGACGGCTTGAGAAAATTGCTTACGTGTTGAGAATCCGCGTAGAAATGATGTGTTATGAGCAGGATGGCTTTGAGATTTATGTTGTATATCACACCTCAGTTGTGCTTGAATTTTGTAGCCTATAGCGCTATGTGTTTCCTCAGGGATGGTATTAAGCACTTAACGTGCTTGCGATTGAAATTCGATGTTTTGTTGTAATGAGCAGATTTAGCTCAAAGTACAATCTCCTTTTATGAGATCTATTTATGGATCGGGTGGCACGCCGCCATGGGTATGTTATTTGGATCGTGTTGCGCACCGCAACAGTGTGATGTCGTGTCTAGTTCTCTATGTGCTATTCTTTTATGTGTTTTGCTTCCTATCTTTCTAGGAAAAGTCCATATTAGTGCGGGGTTTAGATAATTCCTTCCAGAAATCGATTTCCTGTTTGTGTTGTGATCGGATTGGTGGCCTATTGGCGCATGGTAGCATCAGATGAGATAATGATTTCTGGGGTGGCTTATTGCCTGAGCAGTTGTATCAGATGAGACGAGATCCCTTGATCTAGGATTTTGTGCAATCCAATTATATGAGGTATATTATAGAGATAAGATCATTATTGGGTTCAGAATAAGGTTAAGGCCTTATCAGGATGTAGGCCTAATGTTTTGTTGACTCGGTGATTGATTATGAATGTCGGTACATCTCGTCCGTCGTGGAGGTATGGTAAAGGTTAGAGTAAGACCTGTATATGTCATGGGGTGCAATGGGAGCATCAGATCAGTAGAATTTCGGCTAAGTTAATTAGAGAATATTATGGTGGTCCTGTGGATTTAGTGTTGCAAAGTAAGAATTCAGCAAAGTGATGCCATTGTGTTTGAGTACAGCGTGAGGTGATTGATGTGGTGATCATATGTTAGAATCAGGCCTAGCATAGAATTCCAGATGTTGGCATTGGGCTCTAACGCTTAATTGCCTGAATGAAGGGAACATTTTCAGAATTTATCGAGCTTAAGTGCTCATCTAAGTCTTGGTAGCACGGGAAAGTGCGTGAGGTGTTAAACAGTGATTTCAGACTACTCCAGTACAGTTCTCAGCACGTTCGAGGACGAACGTATGTTTAAGTGGGAGAGAATGTAACGACCCGACCGGTCGTTTTGAGCACTAGCGCTCAGTTCAACAGTCGGAGGCCATGAATAGCATCATTTCAGGTATTATGACTTGTACGCATGGTCGGAATTGAATTTCAAGAAGTCCAGAATTGAATTGGGAAGAGAAGTCTCATTTCGGAAGCTTAAAGTCAAAAGAATGAACTAGGATTGGATTTTAAGTAAACGACCTCAGAATTGGGATCCGAAGATTCCAGCAGGTTCGTATGATAATTTTGGACTTGGGCGTATGCCCAGAGTGGGTTTTGGATAACCCTGGAGCATTTTGGCGCCTATTGTGGAAGTTACCATTTTCGAAGAAATTCCAAAAGTTTGGTTTGAAGTGGATTTCGGTGTTATCAATGTCCGTTTAGAATTCTGAGTCTGTGAATAGCTCCGTATAGTGATTCTGGAGTTGGGGGCGCGATCGGAATTGAATTCGGAGGTCCGTAGATCATGTTGAAGCCATTTGGCTAAAGATAGAAAGTTGAAGGTTTTTGGAAAGTATGACCGGGGGGTTGACTTTTTGATATCGGGGTCGGAATCAAATTCCGGAAGTTGGAGTAGGTCCATAATGTCAAATATGACTTGTGTGCAAAATTTGAAGGCAAACGGACGTGATTTGATAGGTTTAAACGTCGGAAAAAGAAGTTTGAAATTTTAAAGTTCATAAACTTGAATTTGGGGTGTAATTCATGATTTTAGCGTTGTTTGATGTGATTTGAGGCCTCGCGCAAGTCCTGAATGTATTTTGGGATTGGTTGGTATGTTTTTTTGGGATCCTGGTGGCCTCAGGTGGATTCCGGATGGTTAACGGATCGATTTTCACCTCGTGAGGATGGCTGGTTTGCTGGTATTTGTGCAGCAGAGATTTACTCTATGCGATCGCAAGAGAGGGGATGCGATCGCATAGAGCAAAAGTTGAGGGGCTGGAATTTGGCCTATGCGATCGCAATAGGCATGATGCGATTGCGGAAATAGATTTCAAGGGCCTATGCGATCGCATGTCTTGGTGGTGCGATCGCATTGAAGGAATTTTGGGGGGGCGGCAGAGTTGCTCTATGCGATCGCAAGGCTTTGAATGCGATCGCATAGAAGGGTCGCCTGGGCAGTGTTGTCTTAAAATCGAATTTTGGCTCATTTCATTTCATTTTCTTCTATGGGAGCGATTTTTGGAGCAACTTTGGAGCGTCTCTTTCATCTTCAAGCATGGGGTAAGTGATTTCTACTGGTTTTGTGTTAAATACAAGTTTATACATGGATTTAAGCATGGAAATTAGAGTAAATATTGAGGTTTTGGTTGAAAACCTAGAAAATTTTAATCTTGGTTTTTAGCCACGATTTTGAGTATGGAATTAGGATAAAATCATATATTTGATTTCCTAAGATCATGGGTAACCTTTGTCTTCGAGAAATTTTGGATTTCCGGGCACGTGGGCCCGAGGTCATTTTGGTCATTTCACTAAATGGAGTTGGGAACTTGTATAATCTGAATTGTTAACAAGTATTTGAGTATATTCACATTAGTTTATCATTAATTGGCTAGTTTTGGTGCATGGTGCATTGGTTCAAGCTTTCGGAAGGATGTAGAATGCCGATTGCGAGTCTTCGGAGCGAGGTGAGTCTCCTTTCTAATTCTGTGAGGGGGAAATTACCCCATAGGTGAATGAAATTGATTATATGCTCCTAGTTGTGGGGGCTACGTGCGTACGAGATGACGAGAGTCCGTGCGTAGCAACTATTTTGCATTTACCCCCTTGCCCCCTCTTTTATTTTCAGTTTTTATCGATTAATCCCTAAGGTTTTGGCTTTTTGCCCAAGTTACTACATTCAAATTCCTGAAATTTTAATTGGAATCCCATCTAGAATATTATAGGGGTTTCCAATTCAGTTATTAAGAGATTCCTTCTATAAACTACCTATATTACCCTTTCATTTAATCTGAAATTACTACCATATGTCAAGACTACCCTAGCCCATTTTACCCTAGTTAGATTTTGAATTTAGTTAAACTCAAAAAATCCTAATTCAGTTATATCCAACCAAACTAAAACTAATAGAAACCAACTAACAACAAAAATAAGAAATTATTGAAAAATTATAATCAATGAAACAAAAATCCATATCTAAACAAAATTAAACTACAATCAGAAATGACAAAATAGGATTAACCATAAACCAAAACAAAAATATTAAACTTAAAATCAAAACAATCACAAGAACAGAATTGATCATGAACAAAATAAAATCGAAAACCCAAGAAGAAATTTACTAAATTTAACTATTCTTGTAGTCTAATTAGGTAAAAATCCCAAGTTTTTTAATTAATGAAAAAACATGATTAAAAAAATTAACACATTATTCATGCTCTTGACTACGATTCGATTGAAGAACAGATTTTATCAAAACAAACCACAGCTATCAAATCGAACACATCAGACTATAAGAAACAAAGGAGAAGGGCAGAAACTTGACTACTCAAATAGAAAAAGAAAAGAAGAAAGATTGAAAAGAAACAAAAAATAAACAAAAGAAGAAATAAAAATAAAAGAAAGAAAACTCACCATTTTGACTTGAACATCTCTATTAGGGCATGGCAAATAATATGCCATGATATTCACGGATACTAGGAAAGGTCCTCGTATGAGTTGATTTGACCTTGACTTCAAAGGGTCGAACCCTAGATTTAATATTCGAGCGATTCGACATGGATTCGAAAGGGATGGACTGGAGTTTTGGCATGAGGAGGGTAGAACGATTCAAGGGTTTTAGTTTAAGGTCACTTGGCGATGGCGCCGCCACTGGAAAAAGTGGGCGGCGCTAGGGTTCCACCCTTTCGAGTTTGGGATTTGAACGGTTTCGAGGGGCTTGAAGTGAATGAAGTGAAGACTTGAGATAACAGGGTTGAGAGGAGTTTGTGGTTTGATTTTAGTAGGGTTTGGAGACCAAGCATCGCCGCATGACGATTTCTGGTGGAGGCGGCAGTGGTGAGAGGCTAGAGTGAAGAAGATGATAAGTCCTAGGTTAAAATGTATTTTCATACATTTTTAATTAAATAGGAGAATGTATTGAGGCTCTTGGATGGGATAAAATGAACGGCCAGGATTGAATGGTCAATTATTAACTCAAAACGACGTTGTTTTAAGGGTTCCAAAGACATGGGGTTTGGATCGGGTGTGGTTTGGGCTAGACGGTCGTGGGTTGGGCACATTATGTCAATTGGGCTAGCCAAATGTTATGAATGATGGCCCAAAAGACTGGCCTGCTTCTTCTTTTCCTTCATTTCATTTTTTTTTTTTTGTGGTTTTTCTTTTATTTTCTTTCTTTATTTATTTATTTCTTTGCAAACCTAATTTAATTCCAAAATTAGACTACTTAATTTTCTAAGATAAACTAAACCCTAAGCTAAACAAAAAATGTAAAATGACTGTTTCTTATTATTTTTCCTTTATTTTTATGATGTTAATTAACTAAAAAAAAATTCTAAAATTGAGTTCTAAATAAAAGTATGTCATTTTTGTATTTTTCATGAGTTATATCAATTGAAAAATGCACAAAAACGCACACATTTACAAAATCATGCAACTAATTCCCTAAAATTCAAATAATAAACGAAAAAATCCTAATTTTAATGAATTCTATAGGAGTAATTTAAGCGAGGCAAAAATCACGTGCTCATAGCTGCCCCTCTTTGCTCAGAGACACGAAGGATTTTCGGGAAAAGATAAATGAGTAATCATGAGAGATTTTTGCCTTCTTGGGCACTCCATGAGAAGCATTTTTGAAAACCGTCTGAACGAACCCTGCTTCAAATGTTGCCTACATATCCTTGGCTATAAAGGAATCAGGCTAGTGTAGTTCTGGAAGGTTTGGTAGCTGGGACTATCAGGAGCTGTGATTTTACTGCTGTTGCTGCTGCTACTGCTTGCTAACCTCCTTATTACACCAAAAGGAAAATCAAAGCTAAGCTAGCTATGCCTATCAACTATGAGTTACAAGATTCCTATTTATAAATCTCTTGAAGCTTGATCTTGAGTCTTAGTTGATTTTGCTGTGGGCTCCGATCTGAATCTTGATGCTCGCAAGTTATAGGTATTGTTTCTTTCTGCAGCATTGGGTCGAAACGGGATCGGCGGACTTATGCCTTCAATCAAATTTTGAGCAACCCGCACTTTTGTTTGCTTTCAACATTTGAGTTCATTTATTTTGTTCTTTTCTTCTTTTCTTTACTCTGGATTGACACTCATTCTGTAGGTCATCTCGAACCCATGTGCCTTGATGTAGAACCTACTTAAGACACCAAAACAAACAAACAAACGAAAATTTTTCTGCCCCAGTTTTCACTAGGAAACTTTCGTGAGTTAGTTGTGACACATATCTAAGAGATCAAATCAGGGTTGTGTATCCTTCAGAATAAAGCCTTAGATTGGGAGGATTACCAGGTTATGCTGGAAAATGACCGGTTTATGCCGGAAAAGAAAAAGCTCCTCGGGTTATGCCAGGAAGATCCACGGGTTATTCTGGGATTTGACAGAAAAGAAAGGCTCCTTGGGTTATGCCAGGGAGGTCCACGGGTTATGCCGGGATTGAAAGAAAAAGGCTCCTTGGGTTATGCCAGGGAGATCTACGGGTTATGCCGGGATTGAGAGAAAAAGGCTCATTGGGTTATGCCAGGAAGATCCACAGGTTATGTCGGGATGGAAAGAAAAAAGCTCCTTGGGTTATGCTAGGGAGATCCACGGGTTATGCCGGGATGGAAAGAAAAAAGCTCCTTGGGTTATGCCAGGAAGATCCACGGGTTATGCCGAGATGGAAAGAAAAAAGCTCCTTGTGTTATGCGAGGGAGATCCACGGGTTATGCCGGGATGAAAAGAAAAAAGCTCCTTAGGTTATGCCACAAAGATCCACGGGTTATTCCGAGATGGAAAGAAAAAAGCTCCTTGGGTTATGCCAGGGAGATCCACGGGTTATGCCGGGATGGAAAGAAAAAATCTCTTTGGGTTATGTCGGCGAGATCCACGGGTTATGCCTGGATGGAAAGAAAAAAGCTCATTGGGTTATGCCAGGGTGATCCACGGGTTATGCCATTATGGAAAGAAAAATTCTCCTTGGGTTATGCCAGGGACATCCACGGGTTATGCCGGGATGGAAAGAAAAAAGCTCCTTTGCCGGGATGGAAAGAAAAAAGCTCCTTGGGTTATGCCAGGGAGATCCACGAGTTATGCCGGGATGGAAAGAAAAATGCTCCTTGGGTTATGCCAGGGAGATCTATGGGTTATGCCGGGATGGAAAGAAAAAAGCTCTTTGGGTTATGCCAGGGAGATCCTCCTTGGATTATGCCAGGGATATCTACGGGTTATGCCGGGATGGAAAGAAAAAAAGCTCCTTAGGTTATGTCTGGGAGATCCACGGGTTATGCCGGGATATATAGGGAACGCGGCCCTATTCTACCATGATTTTTTCTTTTTGGATTTTCATTTTCACTTCTTTTTCTTCTTTCTTTCTTTTTTTTCTTTTTATTTAGCAAAACGTATGAAAGAATTTTGGAGAAACTTCCTTTTCGGTTGATTCCCTGTTGCAAAGCTATTTCAGCGTTTGCACATTTATTCTCTCTTTCGGGTTGCACATACTTCTTGCATGGTTGCTTTGAATTACACCTTTTTAACTTTGAACAAAGAACAATTTGTTAGTTTGAAACGGTGGCTGGTTTTGTGGCCTTGATCGTCTCGATTGTTTGATCCCGGCCAGGTTTCCGTTGAGAATTTTGCTGCTTGCTGGCCTTGAGGGTGAATCTCTTTTCAAGCCGACGGGACTCGTCTTTTAGGATTTCATGATGACTCGCCCATGTGGGCTCTGGCCTTTTCACTTTATTCTGCTCTTAGGACCTTTGTCTTTGACTTTCTTTCCTTTCCAATGTCTTTGCTTTGAAAGCATCAACCACCATGGCCAGTCGGGATTGGCCTAACACATCCGCTGAGGCTGGGTATTTTCTTTGGCTTTTGCGCGGTGAAGCCCTATAAAACTAGTCCTGCCACCTTTTCTTTGTAATGGTCCCAAAATCAGAGTTAAACCGAAAGGGATTCAAAGAACAAGTATACAAAAGGCAAGCATATGAGTTTAAAGAGAGGCGTTCCTTTCGGAGAAAAGAAGGACTTATCTGGGGGTGCATGCTGACCTCAAATGAACATAACATGCTTCTTGGACTGGATGCCTGACCCACACAAACTTTCCAGCTTCTCGAGAACCCATTGATCCGTATTTCAAAACCAGGGAATCTTGTCAGGACTCCTTTAATGGTGAGATGTCTTCTTTTTGGCCGACAGCGCCCTTTGCGGGTTTTCGCCAATCGACCTCTCTCATTTCTCTTCTCACCGTCGCCCGATAGTGCTCTTTACGAGTTTTCACTAAACAGACTCTCTCATTTTCAATTTCTCTACTCACCGCCGCCTTATGGTGCCCAAAGGTTTTCATCGATAAGACTCTCTCATTTTATTCTCTCAATTTGAATTAAATCAGATTCAGACCATGTTTTTTCACTTCCCACGCCTTTGTCAATTGATTAGAAGGACTTGGACAAGGTTTTTGTAAAAAGAATTTCGGACGGAAATATAACTTTGAAACTGTTTTGGCAGATTCATAGCCGAACCAATATCATCTGGCCCAGTTTCAACTTTTGGGGGAATTGGGATTTTTATTTTGGTGTGACTGAACCTCAGGGAGAGGCTGTCTACGTATCCTTTCGGAATCAAGTCAAACGTAGTTCAGGAAATAATTTTTGTTTTTGTTTTGTTTTTGTCTTGTTTTTCTTTTCTTTTCTTTTCTTTTCTTTTCTTTTCTTTTTTCTTTTTTTTTCTTTTCTTTTCTTTTTTCTTTTTCTTTTCATCATTTTTTCTTTTTTCTTTTTTCTTTTTTCTTTTTTCTTTTTTCTTTTTTCTTTTTTCTTTTTTCTTTTTTCTTTTTTCTTTTTTCTTTTTTCTTTTTTTTTCCTTTTTATTTTTCTTTCCTTCCTTTTATTTTTTTGATGTTATTTTCGAGTTCCAAAGAGGGTAGCCAAAGAAGAGTAACTGGCTCAAATGAGTTTGCGAAGGGTTGATAGTGTTTGGATAGCGAGAAGAAAAGCCTTCGTCATCTCAATTGCACAAAAACCAACACCACAAGAGGCCTAGACATAGTACCTTTTAACGGCATATGCATTGACTGCTGCTTCGGGATCATTTCCTTCGATGTCTTTCAGATACAATACTCCTCTTGGCAATATTTTCCGGATTATGTATGGACCCTTCCAATTAGGAGCAAATTTTCCTTTTGCTTCCTGGTGATGAGGAAAAATGTGTCTTAACACGAGTTGTCCCATTTCAAAATTCCTGGGACGCACCTTCTTGTTGTATGCACGGGCTATTTTTTGTTGGTACAGCTACCCGAATGTGCCCTGAGTACAGCACACTCTTTTGTTGTAATGTATTGACCTTTCCAACCCGCGAACCAATTTTCCTTCAATTGTTCTAGTTATTTGTTTTATTTCCTCAAGGTTACCTTCTTTGCATTTTGACTTTTGATTCATGATTTCGAAATCTGACAGCGTTTTGGGATCTAGGCATGAAGTTTGCAAGCATGTCATGTTATTTAAAGCTACATTATTAGAGCTAAAGAGAAGAAATGAAGGAGAAAAAATAGCAAAATCAGAAAGAATAAGGAAAAATGAACGATGAAATATTGATTTCATTTCTTAGAATTTTGAAGATAGCAGGGTTCATATTCGGGAATTTAAAAACAAGGAACTACAGGAAACATCCGAGTTACACCTTGGAATAACTTGGGATGCAGAAAAAGAGGCAGGCCTAATCTACCGGGACTCCCGCCTAATCGGGAATGGTGTATCCTTTCAGTTTTGAAGTTTGGCGTCTGGTCCCATGTATAGCACCTCAGCAGTGCTAGTGCCCTCTCCCCGCTGAACCATGTGGGTTTCATAGAGTATTTGTCTCATAGCCCCACATATATCTTCGATTTCCTCAGCCGTGAACACCTCATCGTCTTCCTCTTCGCAATACTTAGGCTTCACAAAAGTATCATAGAGATGTGGCAATGGATGTGGCAAGACCCATCCTTCCTTTTTTCTTTCATCTGCCCATTTAATGTCATCTGGGGTAGGGTGGAAACCTATCCCGAAGAACTTTTCTGTTGCGGGTAGGGTTACTGGCTCCGATCTTCCTTGTAGAGTTTTTCCCAATCCTTTTCCCGGCTTGAAACCATGTCTAATCATCTCTTTAGCCACCATAATTGAAGCATTGAACAGGAAAGGTTGGGGGCAAGGACTCCCCTCTTCGTACTGGTCCGCCACTACAATTTCAAAAGCTTGATAAACAATATGTTCCCTTCCTTCCCTCGCTTCCAAATATGGGATAGATGGGTCCCGATAAATGGACTGCTCGTCTTCTCCATGGACCACAATTTCCTGATCTTCATACTCGAATTTCACCATTTGATGGAGGGTGGAGGGTACAACTCCCGCAGTATGGATCTAGGCCTTCCCAGAAGAAAATTGTAAGATGTGTCCATGTCCAACACCTGAAAAGTCACCTCGAAATCCACCGATCCTATAGTCAATATCAGATCAATTTCTCCGATGGTATCCCTTTTGATGCCGTCAAAGGCTCTCACAGAGACGTTATTGGGATGAATCCTTCCAGTCTCGATTCCCATTCTATGTAGTGTGGAGAGTGGGAAAATGTCAACACCCGAGCCTCCATCCACCATAACTCGCTTGACATAGTAACCTTCACACTTGACAGTTAGATGTAAGGCTTTTCTGCGAGCCGCTCCCTCTGGATGCAAGTCATTTTACTAAAGGAGATTTGGTTGACGGCGAAGAACCTTTCTGCCATTCTTCCAAGTTGTTCGACTGAAGTTTCAACTGGTACATATGCCTCATTTATGGTTCTCATTAAGATCTTCTGATGCTCGATGGATTTTGTCACTAACGACAGCAACGACACTTGTTCAGGATATTTTCTCAATTGACAACTACCTCGTAATTAGGCATCTTCAATTTTTGGAAGAAAGCCTCCGCTTCCTCAGTACTCACAGGCTTCTTGGATGGAAAGCGCTTTCGCGCAGAATTGTTTGCCTCCTGTACATTTGGATATTTCTCAATAGAGGTATTTCCTAGAAGCTCTCCCGATATTTCTTTTCCTTTGTACGTAACCACTGTCTGCTAGTAATTCCATGGCACTGCGGTAGGGTCCGTCATTGGCTTCTATGGTACGCATTAAATAACCACTGGCTCATTCAGCCGAGGTGGTTTAATTGTCCCCCGTACCACATAAGCTCCTCTGGGTACATACATTTGTGTTTCCTTTTTCACTTCAACTTTCTTTGGAGCGCTCACAACCAGTGGCTTTTCTTTGTGGCCTCGCGAAACATAGAGAATTCCATTTTTAGGAGGCACCGTCTCTGCCTTTGTTTCAGCCTTCTTCTCAGGTTCAGTCTTGATGATTTTATTCTTTTTTCCCCTTTCTCTTGCTTCGGGGCTACCTTGGGCTTCCTTTCTGCATCAGCAATAGCAATTATAGCTTTTAAGGCTGGATCAAACTCCATGTCTTCACAAATCATCCTGATTACTAGCCCATTGTTGTGAGTGGGCAACGGATTGTTGGTCGCATTTGGGACTTCCTGGTCCCTCAGCACTATCTTTCACGGCTTTTTTCAACGTCCAACAGTTGTCTGTACTATGCCACTCATCTCCTGAGTGATAAGCACATCGGATGCCCCGCTGATAGGATAGTAATTTCGAGTTTTGCCTATTTTGGGGTATGGGTTGCAGTAAATTCATTTGAACAAGCTTCGGGAATAGACTGGAGTAGGGTTCACCGATTGGTGTAAAGTTTGGTCTTTAGGGTGGTTCCCGAGGACGAAAGTTATTCTGTGGAGGTCGAGGATTATCGTGAGGAGGCTGTTTTCTTTAGAATGGAGGTTGATTTCTGTTGTCCTATGGCTGCGGTCGTGCAAAGGGTTGTGCGTTCATGACCGCATAAGGTGGGGTAGCATAAGCCATATCAGAATGAGGATAGTAGTGTTGAGGGGTTCTTTCGGAAAACACAGGTCTGGGAGCCCGGTATCTTCTTGCTCCTGATGCTGCCATAACCATTTTCTCTTTCTTTTTACCTTTGGCCATTCCTCCAAAATCGCCTTGGAGGGCATGGGAGGTTGCTCTGATGTCCGACTGACTCAAAATCCTGCCCGTTTTCAAACCATTTTCTGCCATTTCCCCGATTTTAATTGCCTCTGCAAAAGATTTACCCATGGCCGACATCATGTTCTGGAAGTAATCTGCTTCATGGTCCTAGAGGAAGACAGTGAACATTTCTACTTCATCCATGGGAGGTTTCACCCTCGATGCCTGTTCACGCCATTTAATAGCATATTCTCTGAAACTTTCAGAGTGTTTCTTCTTCAAATTCGCCAGGGAGTTCCTGTCTAGCGCGATATCAATGTAGTATTGAAACTTCCTTACAAAATATATGGAAAGATCGTCCCAAATGTACCACCGTGAGACGTCATGGTCCATATACCACTCTGAGGCAATGCCGACTAAGCTTTCTCCAAAACAAGCCATCAACGACTCTTCTTTTCCGCCGGCCCCTCGCAGCTGATTACAATACTTTTTCAAGTGAGCGATGGGATCGCCATGCCCATCATACTTTTCGAACTTTGGCATTTTAAACCCCGAGGGAAAATGCACATGAGGGAACATGCACAGATCTGTGTAAGAGACACTTTTCTACTCGCTTAAGCCTTGCATATTCTTTAAGCTCTGCTCAAGGCTTCTCATTCTTTTCACAATCTCATCTTGTTCAGGAGCTTTAGGAGTTTTATTTTGCCCTAGTGTAAGCTCAAATGGTGGTGGCTAAGAGTAAGTATATGTGTTATGTTGAGGAGGATCCGCCTGAAAGATAGGGTTTTGGAAGGTGAAAATCGAAGGGTCAAAAGCATGCCTTGGCAGTGATGGTTGTGTTGTAGCAGAGCATGGTGGAGCAGTGAAAATGTTAGAAGTTGCTTCTGATGGGAACACCTTGGGGAGACCTCAGAAGGTGTTCCTATGAAGTGGGCGGTCATAGTAGGTTGTCCCAATGGAGTATTTAGGTGGCTAATAGGGACATTGGAAGTACCCCCGGGTATAGGAAATAGCTCAGGAAATCCAGGGATGGTGCTTGGAGGTTCTCTTCCATTGGTCTAGGCGTCCCACATCTCCATGATTCGGAGATGTAGTATCCGGTTCTCTTCAGCTGTGACAGACTCAGATGCTGGGACCCCCGAGATGGGGCTATCTTCAGATATAGGAACTGTGGGCAAAGTCATTTCTGTAGACATTTCCATACTGCCTTTCGATTTGGTAAAGTATTGATGTGATGCCAGTGTACCACAACCAACCACCGTTTCTAAAAGCCAAGCTGGAATTTGACAGCAGCAACGGTTAGTTTGAAACAAATAATAGATAGGTAACCGCGCATTGGGGTATGATGCACCTATACAGTTAAATGGGTATCTACATGTTTTTCACGGTTGCATGCGTCATCCCAGCTATTTTTCCGTTTCTTTTATTTTGATTTCTTTTGCTTGCTTTTACTTTCTTGGTTTTCTCTCATTTTGATTTTCTTTTATCTCCATTTTCTTTTCTTCCTAGCCTTTCTCTTTTGTGTTTTTTCCTCTTGTTTTCCTTTTATTTCTTTCCCTCGTATTTCTTTTCTCTCTCTTTTTGTAGGGTTACGGTCGAATCTTATAGAGACTGCCTACGTATCAGGACCCCATATGAATCAGACCAAGCGTAGTTCTTGCAAATGAATGCAAAAATAAGGAAATAAATTTGTGGGATTTTCAATTTTTCATTAATTAAACTCCAATTACAAAGATACTAGACTATTTGTTTTTCTTAAAAAGGAAAATTATAAAACAGACTCTAAAATAACGAAATACAGACTCGATAACTAGGAATACATCAAAGCTTCAAATCATGGGGCCCGCGGGGCATCATTCGGCATTGCCGTGGGCCTACGCGCAAGACCCCTTTGTAACTGCTCCAAATCATTCATAACCTGTCGAACAAATATCATCACTATAGAAAAGAAAGTGGTACGACCCATTCTTTCACCTGCTTGACATTTCATGACAATATAATTTGCAATGCCTTTGATTCTTTCCCTGATCCGGCCCTTTTCTTAGAGTAGTCGGTTTATCTATTGGTTGCGAGCCTCTAACACCTCGGAGTTGTGGAAGTGATGGTCTTGCAATAGTTTTATTTCTTGCTCCATCTCCGCGATTAGCCCATAGCATTGTTCCCTCTCAACCTGAAATTCTTTATCCTGTCGGGCTGCCTTATCTTCAAGGGTGTTCATTTTTCTCTTCATATTAGCAATGGTTCTCTCATAATTGCTTTTCATTTGTTGCACAAATTGGGCTCTTTCCTCTGTCTTCTTTGCCCACTGTGCTCGGATTTTTGCGATGTTCCCTTCAAATTTCTCCAATTCTTCCTGGCACTCCATGACTTGCTTCTTTAGCCTTTTTATCAACCTCTCGTCGGACTGACTTCTTTCTTGATTTTTGGCAGCTATTTTCATTTGTTGGATTTTAGCCTTGAGAGCTTCATTCTCTTGGGTCAGTTTCTTTTTGTCACCTTCATCAGCTGTGGCTTGCACACTCTTTTTGAATTGAAGATCTCAAACTCGCTGCTCCAACTCCCCTATCCTAGCTCGGTATTCCTTTTCCTTGGCTAGCCAATCCCATTGTATCTGGGGCCCATTAATGAATTGTTGTACATGTGGCCTTTTGGCGGGTCTCTCAGGGATTTGAAATCTTTTGCCAAACCAGGTCAAGTATTTTGGGGTCCACTTCGCCTCTGGCCCGATCATGTACTATAGTCTTAGGCTCAAGGAACCGGCACTCATTCCATATTTATCGGATTTTTCCTTCCGGAAATGCAGCTTTTGGACCTAACTCAATGATTTTCCCGCTCAAGTCTTCGTCATTATGAGCAGTTTGGAATCTTCCTAGTTGCCGCAGGACTCGGTAGGGAGCGTAGGTTGGATTCTTCGAATGCCCATCAAAAGAATATAAGGTACTTCCGTCGATTTGTATACCGCCACAATAGCGGGAATCTATCCAAAAGCCCATTCAACTTTAATCGTAGTTAAAGATCTCAAGCATGACAACCAAGCCTCAGTGCCCTTGGGGAACTCAATACCTACTACCCGGGTCCCAAATTACGCAATACAACTTAGCCCGGTTAGACCATAGTTCATATACCCCTTGCGATGACAAAGGTGCTCCTGTATCCATAACTGTAGCAACAGATTGCAACCCTGAAAGAATTTTACACCTTCTCGGCACATGGTCAAAGCTCGATACATTTTCGCCACAATCAAGGGAACCACTGTGTTGTTAGACTTCTTTATGGCAACATCCAACATTCTTACAAGGCCAATGTCTATGTGACCGTCTTTTCTTGGACAGATCACGACCCCCAGAAAAGATACCATGAATACCAACCCCTGCCGGGCCTCCCATTTATCTTTGTTCCCGGTATGTGTCAAATCGGTGTTAGGCTCCTCAAAACCTCTCGGGTTTCCATATCGGTGGTATAAGAAATGCAGTGTTCAACACCCTTCTGCTAGATGCTTATCTTGAATGTCCCGACTAATGCTTAACAAGTTCAAGAATCTATGGAGGGTTACCGGTCTCGGTGCTAATGGGTATCTACTCCTGAGGTTCCCGTTGAGACCCGTATATCCCAAAATCTCCTCTAGTGTGGGTGTAAGATCAAAGTCCGAGAACCGGAATACATTACGAGTTGGGTCCCAGAATGGTGTCAGTGCCTCAATAATATCCGCTCCTGGTTTGATGTTCACCAATCCAACGAGACCACCCAAAATCTTGACCACTATTTCTCTGCTACCTTTTCCCAAATTATTCCACCACATGTGGAGTTTCAAAGGGATCTCACTCAAGACTGAGAAGGGTTAAATGTCGGTGGTATTCATCCTGGACATTTATTTAAAGGGAATTTAATGACTTATTTTGACCTAACAGAGAAAAATGGCTATTTTTGCAAAAAATTTCTTTATTTAGAAAATCAAGGACTTGGTTTTGCAAATACGGCCTTTCAGCACTTCTGGAAGGAAGATTTTAAGGTTGTGCCCGCAAACCATTTAAAAAGGACACAGTGTGGTTGTACTTGCAAAAACATCCTTCTGGCGCCCTTTTGTGGATATTCGGCTCATTTTAACAAGAATGGCATCACCCGACTTATTTATGACGAAAAATTAAAAGTGTGACATTTTTGGGTATTTTTGCAAAAGAGAGGTTGGACCCGATGAGGGTTGTCTACGTATCTCACATCCGGTGAGAATTAAACCAGCGTAGTTCGGGCGGATTTGTCAGAATCAAATATATATTTTGAACAACAATCTTTTCTTTTCTTTTTTCCAACATTTTCCCTTTTTATTTTTCAAAAATCCGGCAGCATTTCGGTACTATTTGGGTATTGGTTTTTCAAAACAAGCGGTTACCCTCCCTTAGTCCTAAAACTACTATTTTTCTCAATTTTCTCTAATTATATACAAGTCGGTCAACATGCAAAGCCGAGCAAATAAATGCGCAAGTAGCACGTAAGATGCATCAGGATGGTCTTTTTATTTCAGGTCACCTATCCTAGACGAACCCAACCCCTGTGTTGAGTCCCCTAAGTCAAATGCACATGATGCAAATGAACGTTCCTACTAGGGATCCGGCATGAGGTTTTGTTCTTCTAGGTTTAAACCCTAGGTTTATTGGTTTAGACCTGGCTTACCCGAGTGGACAACTCGAGCCGGGGGGGAGGCAACGTACCGGGGATACAGAAGCTTCGCCGGCTTATCAACTTATCCAAACCTCATTCTAAATGGGAAAAGACTCTAAATAGAAGAGAATCTACACGAAGTGCACCCTTCTCCATGATGTAGAAGACTCAGAGAGAGGAAGGGATTCGTAACAGTTTATATACAATTCAAGCAAATATCAAAGCGGTAAAACATATAGCATGGAACATGTAGAAAAATCAGATAAAGCCAAATACAACAATTATACTAAGCTCGAATTCTTGAACCCTGAACCGAAATTCTGGGTTCGATCCCCAGCAGAGTCACCAGAGCTATCATACCTCCTTTTTTACACACCTACCCCGAAGGATAATGTATAAGGGAGTTTTTCCATTTAAATTGACATTATTCTAAATGGGATTATTTATTTATTTCAGAGTCGCCACTTGGGATAGATTTGTCTTTTGGTGTCCCAAGTCACCGATTTATCTTGAATCCAAAATCTAGGAAAATTCGATTTCCCAAATGGAGTTTGCGAACCAGAAATACTGAATAAGAAATTCTATTGACCCGAAGGAAGGTGTTAGGCACCCAGAATCCTGTGGTTCTAGCACGGTCGCTTAAACTATTATAATTGGCTAAAAATCTGATTTTAATACATGTCATCCTGTAGTTCAATTTTTAGAATTATGTACCGCTTTTAATTAATTTTATTTTAAGAAATTGAACGTCGTTTAAAACATGTTTTTGGATCACGTCACATGAAATGCACCCGAATCCTCGACACATTTTATTCAACATTTTGGGATTTGGATTTGGGTCGCATGAAATGCACACCTGAATTTAGGAAGGTAAGGTTATTAAAGAACACGCCTAAAGCGACTAACGTTATTAACTTTGCCATGAACATTCGCTAAATGGAACGTCCCGATTTTCTAAATATTTTAAGGAGTGATTAAAGAGGACCATGCGATTTGTGATTTTATTTGGCGTGGTGCACCTCGTTTAATTATAAAGGCCAACCTAAAGGAACTATAATTTTCTATTAAGTATTGTCTCTAAAGAACCTAATTAATTAGCATTACTAATCGCTATTATTAAAAGTAATCAAAGGAATTGGGCCTCAAGTTCAAGTCAACACTTGAACAAAAGGAAAACCTCTTAATTCAAGGGTGCTACTTAACTAGGAAGGACCAAGACCCATATTACAAAATTAATCCTACAACCTTAACATGAACTCGAGCCTTCTGCTTTTTGGTTTCAAATTAGCCCGAGAAATGTCAGGCCATCTCAGTTTTATTTGTGCTACTACTTCACAGCTTGGGCCTCAATCATGAACCCAATATGAGCACAAAGGCTTCAGACTCTAGTCTATCTACAGTATGTGAGGCTAATTGAATAGCAAACTGAGCAACTAAGATTATTTGGGCCTCTAATTACTGGTTTAAGGCCACATTTGACTTAATCCAAAGGGGGCTTGAATTTCTATTAAGTATACGGTTGAGTTTGAGCCCAGAAACAAAGCCTAGAGTTAAATGCAGATTTAGACTAAACCGTGTAAGGCTGATCATGGATCAAAGACTGAACTTAACAAATTAAAATTCTACAGCCATTTCAAAATCGTTTTGTTAAAACCTATTTTTTGCTAGTTTAACATTCCAACCCGTTTAAAGGATGAATATATACCTCGAATTTTAAAGACAAAAAACACTTAAATGCTTAACATCAAATTCAGGGGTCCTATTTTATTGAAATGTGATTTTTTCATTTTTTCTGTGAATCAACATGCTGAAACTCAAGTTTAAACCAAATATCTAAACTAACAGACTTATCTATATGAATTATGATGACGTATGCCCATATTACATCTGCTATCTAATTAAAACATGAAGACTTAACAATCAACCTTAACCAATGTGAATCTACTATCACTAAACACCACACTTCGTCATATTGAAATTCAAGACAATCCAAAGCAGTCTAAAATAGTCCTAATTATACAAATAGTTCTAATTAATACCAGTAGACACTAGTTCAAATGAATGTTACAACTAAGTATTAACGCTAGTAATGACCATAGGAAAATTTCAAGTGAAACATCAAGTACTTCTTCATCATTTGATTCCAAGGGTAGTTCATACATATTACTTCAAATTTCCAGATCACCTGGGTTAAGGAAATGTACCTGGAATCGAAGTATGATAAACGAAGAAGGAATCAGCAGTAACAAACAGAATCAGCAATGAAATCAACAGCACATGGTCAATTTTGAAACCATAACAGCATCACAAAGCCCAGGAATGGATGAAGGATAAACAGCACCAACAAAATACTCAAAATAGACTCGATAGAACCCAACAAACTTGAAATTAAATCGAGGACCACTTCTGCAACTTCAACAACCAGAAATGCCTCTATCTAAGCTAGGAATTCAAATTAACAACTGAAATTTGCAACTAATCTAAGGGAAATTTCAATGGAATAGCATTTTTGGAGTTTTTGCTATTTTTTTTTTTTGGATTTTTGAAGAACTGATATTTAAAAATGAACTTTTCAAATGCTCAAACTTCGGTTTTTGTTTTAGCATTTTTGAATTTCAAATTTTCAGAGGTTCAAAACTTGTAGAAACTTTTGGGGGGAAATTTTCAGAGGCTAAAACTTGTGAAAGAAGGCAGTAGGGACCGCCTTTTATAGGCAGAAACTAGGGAAAATTTTTAGATTTTGCATTTACCCCCTTGCCCCCTCTTTTATTTTCAGTTTTTATTGATTAGTCCCTAAGGTTTTGGCTTTTTGCCCAAGTTACTACATTCAAATTCCTGAAATTTTAATTGGAATCCCATCTAGAATATTATAGGGGTTTCCAATTCAGTTATTAAGAGATTCCTTCTATAAACTGCCTATATTACCCTTTCATTTAATCTGAAATTACTACCATATGTCAATACTACCCTAGCCCTTTTTACCCTAGTTAGATTTTGACTATACTTAAACTCAAAGAATCCTAATTCAACTATATCCAATCAAACTAAAACTAATAGAAACCAACTAACAACAAAAATAAGAAATTACTGAAAAATTAAAATCAATGAAACAAAAACGCATATCTAAACAAAATTAAACTACAATCAGAAATGACAAAACAGGATTAACCATAAACCAAAACAAAAATATTAAACTAAAAATCAAAACAATCACAAGAACAGAATTGATCATGAACAAAATAAAATCGAAAACCCAAGAAGAAACTTACTGATTTTAACTATTCTTGTAGTCTAATTAGGTCAAAATCCCAAGTTTTTTAATTAATGAAAAAACATGATAAAAAAAATTAACACATTATTCATGCTCTTGACTACAATTCGATTGAATAACAGATTTTATCAAAACAAACCATAGCTATCAATTTGAACACATCAGAATAAAAGAAACAAAAGAGAAGGGCAGGACCCTGAATACTCAAATAGAAAAAGAAAAGAAGAAAGATTGAAAAGAAACAAAAAATAAACAGAAGAAGAAATAGAAATAAAAGAAAGAAAACTCACCATTTTGACTTGAACATCTCTATTAGGGCATGGAAAATAATATGCCATGATATTCACGGATACTAGGAAAGGTCCTCGTATGAGTTGATTTGACCTTGACTTCAAAGGGTCGAACCCTAGTTTTAATATTCGAGCGATTTGACAAGGATTCGAAAAGGATGGACTGGAGTTTTGGCATGAGGAGGGCAGAAGGATTCAAGGGTGTTAGTTTAAGGTCACTTGGCGGCAGCGCCACCACTGGAAAAAGTGCGCGGCGCTAGGGTTCCACCCTTTCGAGTGTGGGATTTGAACGATTTCAGGGGGGCTTAAAGTGAATGAAGAGAAGACTTGAGATAACGGGGTTGAGAGGAGTTTGTGGTTTGATTTTAGTAGGGTTTGGAGACCAAGCACCACCGCGTGACGATTTCCGGTGGTGAGAGGCTAGAGTGAAGAAGATGATAAGTCCTAGGTTAAAATGTCTCTTCAGACATTTTTAATTAAATAGGAGAACGGCTTGAGGCCCTTGGATGGGATAAAATGAACGGCTAGGATTGAATGGTCAATTATTAACTCAAAACGACGTCGTTTCGAGGGTTCCAGAGACATGGGGTTTGGAACGGGTGTGGGTTAGGCACATTATTTCAATTGGGCTAGCCAAATGTTATGAATGATGGCCCAAAAGACTGGCCTGCTTCTTCTTTCCTTCATTTCCTTTTTCTTTTGTGGGTTTTCTTTTCTTTTCTTTCTTTATTTATTTATTTCTTTGCAAACCTAATTTAATTCCAAAATTAGACTACTTAATTTTCTAAGATAAACTAAACCCTAAGCTAAACAAAAAATGTAAAATAATTTGTTCTTGTTATTTTTCCTTTATTTTTATGATGTTAATTAACTAAAAAAATCTAAAATTGAGTTCCAAATACAAGTATGCTATTTTTTTATTCTTCATGAGTTATATCAATTGAAAAATGCACAAAAACAAACACAATCACAAAATCATGCAATTAATTCCCTAAAATTCAAATAATAAAAGAAAAAATCCTAATTTTAATGAATTCTATGGGAGTAATTTAAGCGAGGCAAAAATCACATGCTCACAATATGCTACAATGTCCTTCTTCATTCTACGTCACCAATAATGCTGCCGCAAATCCTTATACATCTTCCCGACGCACTGATGAATAGAGTACCAGGAGCTATGGGCCTCCTCTAAAATCAACTCTCGGAGCCCATCCACATTAGGCTCACAAACAACTCCATCATCATCGAAGGTAACCTGCCTGGCACCTCCACGCTGCACCGTGTCTCTAAGGACACACAAATGGGGATCACCAAACTGCCGATCACGGATGCGCTCCAATAATGAAGAATGAGTGACCATTCAAGCTAACACATGACTAGGCTCGGAAACATCCAGTCTCACAAACTGATTGGACAAAGCATGAACATCCAAAGCAAGCGGCCTCTGACTAACCGGAATATAAGCAAGACTACCCAAACTGGCTGACTTCCTACTCAAAGCATCGGCCACCACATTGGCCTTTCCCGGGTGATATAAAATAGTGATGTCATAATCCTTCAACAGCTCCAACCATCTCCTATGCCTCAAATTCAACTCCTTTTACTTGAACAAATACTGAAGACTATTATGATTAGTGTACACCACACATGCCACGCCATACAGATAATGCCTCCAAATCTTCAATGCATGAACAATGGCTACCAACTCTAAATCATGCACCGGATAGTTCTTCTCATGAATCTTCAACTGCCTCAAAGCATAGGCAAGACCTTGTCATCCTGCATCAACACTGCACCAAGCCCAACACGGAAAGCATCACAGTAAACTATATAAGGCCCTGAACCCGAGGGCAAAACCAATACCGGTGTCGTAGTTAGAGCTATCTTAAGCTTCTAAAAGCTCGCCTCGCACTTGTCTGACCATCCGAACTGGGCACCCTTCTGGGTCAATCTGGTCATCGGAGATGCAATAGATGAAAACCCATCCACGAAGCGACGATAGTAGCCTACCAACCCCAAGAAACTCCAAATATCTATAGCTGATACTTGTATAGGCCAGTTCTTGACTGCCTCAATTTTCTTTGGGTCCGCCTTAATACCCTCTGCTGATACAATATGACCCAGAAATGCAACTAAACCCAACTAAAATTCACACTTCAAAAACTTAGCATATAACTGACTATCCTTCAGAGTCTGAAGAAGCACTCTGAGATGTTGCTCATGCTCCTCCTTACTGTGGAGTATATCATAATATCATCAATGAACACTATCACGAATGAATCCAAATAAGGCCTAAACACTCTGTTCATCAACTCCATGAAGGCTGCTGGGGCATTTGTCAACCCGAATGACATAACCAAGAACTCATAATGCCCATACCGAGTGCAGAAAGCTGTCTTAGGGACATCGGATGCCCTAATCCTCAACTGATGGTAACCAGATCGCAAGTCAATCTTGGAAAATACTCTGACACCCTGAAGCTGATCGAACAAATCATCAATCCTCAGTAGTGGATATTTATTCTTGATCGTTACCTTGTTCAATTGCCGGTAATCAATACATATTCTCATTGACCCATCCTTCTTCTTGACAAATAACACAAGCGCACCCCAAGGTGAAACACTAGGTCTAATGAAATCCTTCTCAAGCAAATCCTGCAACCGGTCCTTTAACTCTTTCAACTCCGATGGGGCCATATGATATGGCGGGATAGAAATGGGCTGAGTGCCCAGAGCCACATCACTGCAAAAATCAATATCCCTGTCGGGTGGCATCCCCGGCAGGTCTAAAGGGAAGACATCTGCAAACTCACGAACCATGGGCACAAAATCAATAGAGGGAACCTCAGCACTAGAATCACGAACATAAGCCAAATAAGCCAAACACCCCTTCTCGACCAAACCTCGAGCCTGCACATACGAAATAACACTACAGGTGGAATGACCATGAATTCCCCTCCACTCTAAACGAGGCAAATCCGGTAAGGCTAAGGTTACAGTCTTGGCATGGCAATCCAAGATAGAGTGGTATGGGGACAACCAGTACATCCTCAATATAACATCGAAGTCGAACATATCTAAAAGCAACAAATCAACACGTATCTCAAGACCCCCAATTACCACAACACAAAAGCGATAGACTCGATCGACTATGATGGAATCACCCACCGGTGTAGACACATAAACAGGAATACTCAGTGGATCACTAGGCAGAACCAGCTACGGTGCAAAGTAAGAGGACACATATAAATACGTAGACCCTAGATCAAATAGCACTGAAGCCTCTCTATCACAAACCAGAATAGTACCTATGCCTGAATGACGGGGCCTCTTATCCGACCCATGACCTCCTCCCTGTAGCAGAACCATCTCAACTCAGCGAGCCACATTGGTTGCCTCTTGAAAAATGATCTCGCTCCCGGCCTCCTTGGCCATCTAAAGATAAATCGGCTGGATAAGACCACCAATAAACCTCCTCACGTTCTATCTCTCGGTGGGGACTATGACAAGATCATGGTGAGCTAGAGCAATGAACCTGGTCTCATACTGAGTGACCTTCATGGAACCCTGCTGAAGGTGCTCAAACTACCTCTAAAAGGCCTCTCTCTGAGTTAGGGGGAGAAACTTCTCCAGAAATAACACTGTGAACGGATCCCATGTCAATGAAGGCGAACCGACTGGTCTAGCTACGCAATAATCCCGCCACCAAGTCTTGGCGGATCCAGACAAACAAAAGGTGGCAAAATCAACTCCATTGGTCTCAACAATACCCATGTTCCGAAGAACCTCGTGGCAGCTGTCCAAATAATCATGAGGGTCCTCGATAGATGCACCGCTGAATATACTAGTGAAGATCTTGGTGAACCTATCCAGCCTCCATAAAACATTATCAGACATAGCCGCTCCATCGTCGGGCTGAGCTGCTATACCTGGCTAAACTGCCATAGCTGGCCGAACAACTGGAACCTAAACCTAGGGAGCTACTAGCTCCGGAGTGCGTGTAGCAGGAGTTTGAGCTCCTCCTCCTCCTCCTCCAGCCTGAGAAGTGGCTAGTGCTACAGGAAGCAATCCTGCTTGGATGACACTCTCCATGAGGCCTACCAATCGGACTAGAGCGTCCTGAAGAACTGGGGTAGCAATAAACCCCTCTGGGACCTGAGCTGGGCCCACCGGAACTGCTAGAGCTGGAACCTTCTCCTCGAAATCAACATGAGGCTCCGCCACTGGTGTTGCTTCCCGAGGCTGAGCTCTGCCCCTACCTCGGCCTCTGGCATGGCCTCGGCCTCGCCCTCTGCCCCTAGTGGGAGCTGCCTAGGGCTCGAACTGCTGATCGGTAGATGAGGAAGTGCATGTTCTCGCCATCTCGAAAGAACAGAGTAGAAATTCAAATAACATTTAAGGAACAAATCCGCACAACAGGAAAGAACAAATGTGAAATTTTCCTAAATCGGTAGCCTCTAGGGGATAAAACAGACGTCTCTGTACCGATCCCTCAGACTCTACAAAGCTTGTCCGTGAGTTGTGAGACCTATGTAACCTAGAGCTCTAGTACTAACTTTTCAAGACCCAGATTTCCTACTCTTGGGAGTCGTGATGGCGCCTACGAATAGAAGCTAGGCAAGCCAACTCGTATATACCTTTTTCGTTAACAAAGTTCTTCTTTTAACAATTTAACAATGATAATTTAAATACAGCAGAATAAATTAAATGAGCAGAAGACATAAGTTAATAAAATTGAATGAAATACGGAAGTTCAACATAAACCTCTACCCAAGAACTGGTGTCACATTACTCACAAACCACTAAGAGTACTAAATACAACCGTTTGAAAGAAAATATTACTGTTTGTCTCGGAATACATGAGATAACAGACTGAAAATAAAGATTGAGAAGACGTCGGGCCTGCGGACGTCTGCAAGGCTACCTCGGTGTCTCGCTAGTCTAAAGGCTAGCACTCGCGCTACTGCTGCTGCTGTCCGAAACCTTAATCTGTGCAAAAGAGCACAGAGTGTAGTATCACACAACTGACCCCATATGCTAATAAGTACCTAGCCAAACCCTAGCGATGTAGTGATAATGCTAGGACCATACCACCAAATAAC